>APFE030597661.1:0-53307 GCA_000404065.3 Pinus taeda
GTCAAAGTCTTATCATTCAAATTTGTCTTGCAACGATTTCTTTTGAGATTTAGTTTCATATCTCTTGCTTCATAATTCAATATTTATTTCTCATTTATTGTGCTTCATTTGCTAATATCTTGCTATTTTAGAGCTAAATCATGGCTAAGCAAAGAGGAAAGTTTACTTAGCCTTTGTAGATTATATTGTACACATACATTTGTAAATTTATTGATTATTTTCATAGCTAACACTTGGTTTGTCTTGCATCCTTCTCTAACTTGTTCCTTGTGACAACTTGCGGGATTTATCAATTGAAACTATTAACAATTTGTGTGCAGGACGTTGGGCTCTCAATTCTAGACTAGTTTTCTCTCTTGGTCGTGGGCTTAAAGAGGCTTAGCCTCTCTTGCTTTAGTGTGAATTCCTATCTTTCTTACATCTAATTTTTGTATCTAAAGTGGCCCCTTTGAAATTTCAGATTCCAAGGTCCTCCTTGGTCTCATTTGCAGCAATAACTCATTAAGGAAAAGTCTATAGTCTAAGGCTTCAGGCTTCAATTGTAAAAGATTTTCCTTGAGTTTGGAGGAGACTTTCATGAGCCCTTGCCTCTTGTAATTTAATTAATAAAATTTCTAATTTTTGGGAGCGTGGGTTTTACCCATTGGCATCCCTATCTCTCCACTTTGGGAGAGAACATGTGGTTGGTTTGATTTTTTTTATTCTAGTTTCTCTTCTCAGTTACATGCATGCTTTAATTTGCTAATCAACACAGCCATGCATCTCACTTAATTGGCTAAAAGTTCACTACAATTTGCTTGCCATTTACATTAGTTGCTACAAATCACAAAGTTACACTTAATTCCATAGCAATTCATTTTTATGCAAGCATCTCTTTAACTTGATACATTTTAGCTTGGGTATTGTCTAAAGTTCACTTATGCTTCACTATTGTGCAACAATTTCACATTTTAAGTTTTGATGCATTGTCTAGTTGGGCAATTACACTTTCCAAAGCAACCATTTGTTTTATGTCAAGCTAATCTCTCAAGACAAAATTTCTTTCTTTTGCAAAGTTATTATGAGTACAATCTTGAGTTTATTTTTCACAAGCATTGCCTTTTATTTTACATGCAAATCAATTGCTCATAAGTTTTCAAGGTTGCTTTTGGTGGATCATTAATTTATCATAAGTCAAAGCAAATACTTTCACTTCACAATTTTACATATTATAAAGCTTATGCAATCTTGTGTTTAAAGCATCTCTATCTTTTACATAGCACTTGCAAATTTACTTGCATATCATAGTTGGCATCTTCCCTTAGTTGCACATTAAAAATCAACCTCCAAGCATAAGTTTGGTTGATAACAATCATAGGGAAAAAAGACTTTCTTGGAAAATTCTTCCATTTGGTACAACATAAGGTAAAAGCGTTGTGGCCCTGCAGTTATGAAGGTGGTTTGTCCCCTTGCAGGAATGAAAGCACACACTGGCTCATAAGACTCGAGGGACGGGTATCGTTAATGACACCTTTGTGCCCTCACCCCCTCTTTCTTATAATCACCCCAATTTTTCCCCTTTGGTAGGAGCTCAAGAGGACGACTTCTCACCTATATTAAGCATTTTAAATTAAAAATTAACCAAGATAATTGCACTCAAATCTAGTATACATGCATTTCATTCTAATACATCTCATGGTTTTACTTGCAATTGGTCATTTTATTTGTAATTGTTAAATTGAATACTTTGTTTTGGCAAGCATTATTTCATATATATTTTGCAAGTAGAATACTAATTGTTTTCCTTTTGCAAAATATCCTTGTATGCTTTGATTTAACAGTTGATCATATATATTTGAAAGCATCCTTATATCTTGTATCATTGTGCTAACATTTTCTTCTTTCACTTTCAGGGTTGTGCTTTTATTTCAAAGCATTTCATTTATATTAAACAAATATCTTTCATTTTTTGAGCAATACTTTAAAAGGAACTGGTCTTTCATATGCTTATGCTTATCTCATGTGTTGTTGATTGTTGATGGTTATTTCATTTCATATTGCTCACATCACATTTACTTATAATCTTAAGAAAATAATCCACTTCACTTTAACATTCTCCTAGAAACCTCACATCTTTAACTTAGTTTTCCTTTAGGGACCACCCCCATAGCTAGCCTAGGAGATCGCTTAAACAGAGAGAGTTGGGAATAGGTGTTGAAAATGCAACAAGAAATTCCTAATTTAATTTTGCCCTTGAATTAAATTAGGAATAAGACTGTAATTCCACATCACAAGACAATTTGTACAAGTTAACTAAGTTAATTTGACTTAGTTGGCTCAATTAATTCGAGTTGAAGGTCTAACTTGAGTCATGTAGAGTGTCTCCTACATTATAGGAGCCCTAGTTGAGTTTATTGAGTTGTAATTAATTAATTCAGTTTAATTGAGTTAAAATCAGTTAAACTAGTTCCAACTGTTGGAGGAACTAGTGGGAGGTATAGTAGTGTGGCGCTGCCTACAGTGATCAACCAGTTAACTGATTGTTCACTCATAAATAACTCATGCATGTCAGATCTGAGAGTTACCCAGTTGAGATTGGAGTTCAAGGACAGTGTACTATTGGTTTTATAATCATCTAAATTGTACAGGTGGTGCATGCAGTCAGAGGAAGGCCTATGAGGATTGCACAATTCCAATTGAGGAATTTCCCTAATTAATAGGGGCTAATTCCCAAGGAAACAACGTAAGGAAATAGGGACTTGGGCAAGCGAGAAATTGGTTAAGTATTGGCCTAGGCTTGTCTAGGAAGTTGTGAGACAGATGGAGATAGCGCAGAGGTCACTCAAGCTTGAGCAAAGCATTGTAATCTTCTCATATTTTCTAACTAATGCAATAGACAGATAGCAGGGGTTTTTAGTTGCAGTCTTCCCCAAGAAATCATTGTATAATGTGTTGATTGAATTATTTCTCTTGTATGCTTTGTGATTTTGCGATCGTTTAATTGTTTCCACTATTGAGTAGAGTAGATTCAAGTCTATTGTTTTAGTAAATTACAATGAGCAGTTTGAATCTACAAGGAATTTCTACAAGGTATCGGAGCAGAAATCACTCTAGAAGAGGAGAATACGAGTTTGTCCTTTACGGGTGAAATTGAATTTGCAGTATCATACTTCAGAGTCAGCAAGATGTCATTCTATAGATTGAGACTCGAATATGCCCTTAAGGGTAGTTCGAATTATATTGCCTGGAAGGATAGGATGGAGGCAATATTGAAAGACAAGGAGCTTAAGGAATTCATAAACAAAGATATTCCTAAGCCTCCAGCAATTGATGCTCAAGATCTGGCAGAGTGGAGAAAATGTGTTGCAAACGCAAGAAGGATAATCCTAGAAGGAATTCGAGATCATATTGTCTTGAACCTCCATGACAAGGAGACTCCATATGTAATGTGGAAGGCCTTGATAGACCTCTTTCCAAACAAAAAAGACCACAAGAAGCTGGCACTGAAGGACAAGCTTGGGAAAATCAAGATGGAGAAGGGCGACACAATACTAAAGTACTTGACCAAGTTCACCCAATGTCGGGATGAGCTTGGAAGTGTTGGTGTTACAATTGTCGAAGATGATTTGGTCAGCCTAGCACTTCTAGGCCTTGCCAAGAGCTAGCATAGCTACCAGGATTCGGTAAATGGGAGGGAGAAGCTACCAAAGTGGGAGTGTTTGTAGTCTGACTTGGTGCAAGAAGAGATTGAGCGAAACACCAAAGATGGATCCTCATCCAAGCATGATATGAGAAGAAATGTGCCTTAGCTGGAAAGGAAAATAAAGGGAAAGGGAAGTCATCCCATTCCAAATCAGATTCCAGTCAGGGCGGCAAGAAGAACTTGTCGAAGATTAAATGTTTTCACTATCACGAGCTGGGACACTATGCCATGAAATGTCTGCACAAGAAGCCCGCCAAGAAGCCCTCAGGAGGAGCAGCAAGTGAAGCTCTTGCTTCATAGTTTGAGTTGGATTTCACCCTCATCGCTTGCATGGTGACATCAGTGATGAGTAGTGTGTGGTATATGGATCATAGTTATAAAACTCCGACTCCGACTCCAATTCCGAACCAGCCGCGGGTCGACTCTGACTCCGACTCGGTATCGACTCAGCCTAGTTGATTTCAATGACTCGATCTTTGTAAAAAATACATTAAATATTTATTTTTTTATGAAAAAACATAATTTTAAAGATTTTCATTCATGTTTCCAAACTCAAAGCATTAGAATATAGAGAGAAGACAACATATGATCAAAGTATGCTCATGAATATATCTGCCCCTAAAACAAAGCATCACTAGCCACTAATCACTACTACTAGAGAAGCCAACATCATCTAGCTCAGACTTTGAATTAGAGTGAGACAGGGAAACCCATGGCTCCTCCTCATCAAGATTTTTCTTTTTGCCTAAATTGATGCCTTTATTTCTTTTTGTCTAGATTTTTCTTCCTCAAACTTCTCAAACTTTTCTAGAAACTCCTTCCTAATATCCCCAATTTGTTTTGTTGGTGCTGCACATGGACCAATTTGGCCTCTAATACGAGCAAAGTGTTGTTTCAGCCTATGAATGCCCTCTCCACCTCAATTCTTTTATGACAAAATTTGCAATGCATTTGATTACTAATTATCTCAGCATATGCCCAAGCAACATATTTCATTCTAGGAGCAATTTTCTGATATTTGGATTTGGAAATGAATAATCAAAAATCTGAAAATGAAAAGAAAAGAAAAAACAACTCTTCAATGTTCATTTCTTTTACAAAAATTTCTCTTTTCAATTTCCAAATTGGCAAAAAAAAAAAAGCAAGCAAAGGCAGCTTTGAGAAGTGGAAAAAAATACCTCTAGGCTCTAGCCTCCTCAATGTTGCTCCAACAAACCAACTCCTCAATGTTGCTCTGTTAAGTTATGGTATGTTCTATGCTTATAGCAGTTTACTTATCTTTCTTATTACTATCCACAGATTAGCAATCACATTTACATAAAGTAAAGTGGCAAGTGCAGATAGAACATTAAACGATCGACAGAAAACAAGCCAAGAAAAGAGACACAAGATGTGGCGGCTAGCCAGGGACAAACCCCAATGTGGGGAAACCCTTTTGATCAAATCTTCCTTTATCTTCAATAATTCAGCAGAGAGAAATAGTACATAAATCTGATTTACATCAGCAACAGCAAACCCTAGATCAGCCAAACTAGGGCAGACAATATCTTGCAAAGCGACCATCGGATCGGCTTGATTCCTTCACCAAAAAATGCGGCCTTCAGGGAAGAACCAAATTCACCTACAACACAGTTCTGAGAGAGAGTCTGATGGTCAACGTTGGTCAAACTTCTGATCTGCAGTTGCAACTCTAAATTCTGCGTCTTCCTTCCACACGTGTGAGAGAAGAGTCTCTTTCTGCACAATAGGAGAAGAGCCTCTTTTCTGCGCAGGAGAGAGAGAGAGAGATGTGATGAGATGAGATGAGTGAGTGCAAATGAGGAAAATTCCTCCTATATTTATACACAAATGTTTGATGATTGAATAGATGTCACTGTTGGGCTTCTGAGCCTACATGAGTTGTTGGTTGGCTTGATAATTATTCCATAATCAAAATAAATTCATATCTCCATAAACACTTATCGGAATCAGATGATCTTTAGATCAATCCTACACCTCTCGACGAGATGAATCTAATAAAAATATTATCAGCCATGAATAAGATGACCCACATGGAGTTTGGCCCTAGTTGCCACTTTTAACATGCTCCAACAAACCAACTCCTCAATGTTGCTCCAATGGCTACCCAAGAAGCTCCTCACTGCTACAATGGTTGGCCAAGTGACCCCCCACTGTTGCTCCAAAAACCAACTCCAACTCTTCACAAACTCCTCACAAATGCAATAAGATAGTTGTGAGTAAATGTGAGGGGGTTGGGCAACTTTTATAGGCTTGAGAGAGGGTAAATGGAGTGCCAAAAACCTAAAACCAAAAAAAAAACGATTTTCGAGTCTATCTTTCCCTCTCTTTTCCGCCACAGACTGGATTGGCCAGTTCAGTAATGGATCGGCCTTTGGTCCGGTTTTTGTAGCTACCCGGCCCAGGCAGGGGTCCAACTCAGTCGACCGTTTCCGATTCAGTTTGTCTGTTTTTTAAAACACTGATTATAGCTCAAAATAGACTCAACCAGGGCTCCTATAATGTAGGAGACACTCCACATGACTCAACTCGAATTCACTGAGCCAACTAAGTCAAACTAACTTAGTTATAACTTGTACAAGTTGTTTTGTGATGTGGAATTACAATTTTATTCCTAATTTAATTCAAGGACAAAATTTAATTAGGATTTTCTTGTTGCATTTTCAACACTCCCTCACAACAAGGAAGGAATTATCAGATACCCAATCCTACCTCTATGAAACTTGAATTTGCCTCTTAACAGTGCCTTAGTCAAGATGTTTGCATCTTGTTCCTCTGTAGGAATGTACTCCAGCAACATGATTCTCCTCTGCACACAATCTCTGAGATGATGATACCGGATGTCGATATGCTTGGACCGATCATGAAAAACTGGATACTTAGAGAGTTTGATACAACTCTGATTGTCACAGCAAATCATTGTAGGATCCATCTACTGACCACATAAACCAACAAGGATCTTCCTCATCTAGATAGCCTCACAAGTTGCTTGACTAGTAGCCATGTACTTTGCTTCTGTTGAACTGAGTGCAACTGATCTTTGCTTCATGTTGTACCAAGAAACTATTGCTAACCCAATACTGAAGATTCCCCCTAATGTGGTCTTCTTGTCGGATGGACTCCCTACACAATTTGCATTTGTGAATCCTTGAAGCTTCACTCCCTCTATCTGTTTGTACCAAAGACCAAATTGAGTGGTGCCTCTGAGGTATCTCAACACACGTTTAGCTTCCTTCCAATAAAGTTTGGTTGGCTTAACCATTGCTTGGCTAAGCTGGTTAACTGCGAAACATATTTTCAGTCGTCACCAAATACATAAGTGAACCCACAAGCGACCTATAAATAGTAGCCTCCACTACTTCAGCTGAAGTAGCATCTTCCTTCCTCCAATTTCCTACTAGAGGAGTCTCCATGGGTTTGCAACTCTCCATGTGGAACTTCTTCAGTATCTCGTTGGCATACTTGCCCTGAAAGACAAACAGTTCCTCATCTCCTTGCCATACTTCCATACCAAGGAAATAATGCATGAGCCCCAGCTCCATCTCAAATTCTCTCACAAGATCCTCTTTGCAAGATTTTACCAGCGTCTCATCACCTGTTAGAATTAAATCATCGACATATAATACTATAATTAACAATTTATCTTCAACCACAATATGGTAAAGGTTTGCATTTGCTTCACTTTTGGTGAAGCCCACCTTGATGAAATAACTGTCAATCCTGGTGTACCAAGCACAGGGTGCTTGTTTCAATCCATACAACGCTCGCTAGAGTTTGCACACATGCGACTCTCTATTGAAGGTCTCAAATCCTTTCGGTTGCTCAATGTACACCTCTTCCTCAATCACACCGTAAAGGAATGTTGTCTTCACATTTATTTGGTGTATCTTCCATCCCATTTGTGTTGAAAGTGCTAGAATAGATCTAATTGAAGAGTGCCCTGCTACTAGAGCAAAGATATCCTCGTAATCAATTCCCTCCACCTAAGAGAACCCTCTGGCCACAAATCTGGCCTTGTGTTTCTCCACATTCCCAACTGCTACTTGCTTTACCTTGTAAAACCATCTAGAACTCACCACTGACTTGTTTGTTGGTCTTCAGACTACTTCCCAAACAATGTTTCTGATAATGGATTCATACTCCTCAACCATGGCATCAAACCATACTGGTTGTTGCACTACTTCCTCGAATGAGGATGACTCAATCTCTACACTCTTGCTCATCAAAGCCATGTAATCAATGTACCGATCCGGTGACCTCCTCTGCCATTGCTGTGATGTGGGTGCTCCCACATTCTCTCTAGCATCATGCATCAATTTGTCAGCCTCTCTGGTGCGCTTCCTTCCATCTCTGGAAGTCTCTGCATGAGTGGGTGCTTCCACTCTCTGCTCCTCTGCATGCAGCTGCTCCACATCATCCTGAAGTTCTTCCTTTGGAGCTAAAAGCTCCTCTTCTCCATGCAACTGAAGCTCCCTCTCAAGGGAACATCTCATGGCCTTCTCTTCATCGAACTTCACATTTCTACGAACCATTGTCATCCTGTGAGATGGCACTTACACCTGATAGTTGTGAGGTGTATCAGTGTACCCCACAAATATGCCCAACTCAACTGTCGGTTCTAGTTTTTTCCTTACATCCTTGTTAACATGACAATAAACTGATGAACCAAAGATCTTGAAGTGTGCCACATCTGGTTTCTTACCTTAAAAAGCTTCTTCTGGTGAACTCATCCCGAGAATCCGATGAGGAGTCTTATTCTGCACATATACAACTGTGTTGCATGCTTCAACTCACAAGTGCAACAGTAGGCCCTGATCATGTAACATTGCCTGTGCAACTCCCACAATACTTATGGTCTTCCTTTCAGCCACCCCATTCTATTGTGTGTTATGGGGTGTTATTAACTTTCGTTGAATGCCTTTGATGCATAAAAGTTCTTGAATTCATTGGACACAAATTCTCCATCATTATCGCTCCTGAGAGCCTTCACTTTCCTACCAATGCCTTTCTCAACAAGTGCTTTAAATTCACAAAATTTAGCAAATGTCTAATCTTTCTTCTGCATGAAAAAAATCCAACACTTACAAAAGAAATCATCTACAAATATTACATAATACATGTGCTTGGATGTGGAGGCTGTCGAGAATGGTCCACACACATCTGAGTGAACTCTTTCAAGGATCGCTTGTGCTCCACTGTCCTTATCATGAAAGGTGGCTTTGGTGTACTTCCCCAATGTAGACCCTTTGCATGTATCTCTCTGCTCTAGTGCACCCTTGGGAAGTCCTGTAATAATCTGCTACATGATCTTCAAGTTTTCGTGGTGCAAGTGACCCAATCTTCTATGCCACAACTCACCGATCTCTTGGCTCTGCACCTTCTCTACTTTTGTGCTCAAAGAAGCATAGTCTTCTACATCCAATTTGTAGAGGTTCTTCACTCAAACGCCAATCCACTTCATTTTTCTTGAGGCTATATGACGAAGGAAACCCTTTCCTTTGCTAATTATCACATCGTAGCCACAGTCCTCCAACATAGCAACTGAAACCAAATTCTTCTTCAAACTCGGAACATACATGACATCTTTTAATGTGAGAGGAGAACTAGACTCCCTCTGAAAAGTAACAGTATAGATGTCAGTGGCGCTATATTTTCCATCATCTCCCATTTCGATGTGCATCTGGAGGTCCTTCTCCTCCAAGTCACTGAAGAATTCTTCGTTGTCAGTCATATGGAATGAGGTTCCAGTATCCAAAGCAGTGTTTTTAAAATCTGTCTAACTGACTCAGATTCGGCTGAGTTGACAAAGTCATGCCCCTGGCCGATCCGACTCAGTAGAAAAACCAGTTCAGTGGTCAGTTTGTCACCGACTCGGCCTAGTCCATATTAAATCGGTCGAACCAGTCAAAGACGCCCGACGACGCTTTTTGGAGGGAAATTCAAACCCCAAACACAATTAGATTTTGGTTTTAAGTTTTCTTGAAGTTGAACTACCTCTCCCAAGCCTATAAAAGCTACCCAACCCCCTCACATTTCCTCACAGTGATCTCATTGCATTTGTGTGAGAATTTGTGAGGAGTTTGTGAAAAGTTGTGGAGTTGGTTTTTGGAGCAGTTGTGAGGAGTCTTAGGCAATCATTGGTGCATCATTGAGGAGGCTAGAGCCTAGAAGTATTTTTTTTCACTTCTAGAATTTGTCTTTGCTTATTTTTCTTTTTCTTTTGCAAAATTTGGAAATTGAAAACAGTAATTTTTGTAAAAGAAATGAACATTTAAGTGTTGTTTTTTTTGTTTTCATTTTCAGATTTTTTTCCTTTCATTTCCAAGTCCAAATATCAGAAAATGGCTCCTAGAATGAAAGATGATGCTTGGGCATATGTTCAGATGATTGATAATCAAATGCATTGCAAATTTTGTCATAGAAAAAGTAAGGGAGGTGGAAGGAGCATTCAGAGGCTAAAACAACACTTGGTTGGTGATAGAAGCCAAATTACTCCATGTGAATCACCATCAAAACAAACTGGGGAGATTAGGAAGGAGTTGCTAGATAAATTTGAGAAGTTCAAGGAAGAAAAAGCTAGGCAAAAAGAAATAGAGGCTGAAATTGGGAGGAAGAGGAGTATAAAACACATGATGGCTGCCAACCCCAGTTTTGATTATGAGGGCTCTTCATTTATCCCTTGCACTGATGCATCCAACCCCTTTCGCTATGTTCCTCCCTCTTTGGAGTCTATTCAAAAAAAGAGTAAGGGTAAAATGAAAAAGAAGGGTGATATCAAAAGTTATTTCACACCCTCCCCTCCTAATACTGCACATGGTCCTCAAGCTAATAGATGTCAATGTAGTCCACTTTAGATGACCATTGGAAAAAATAACTGAGAGAGACGACCTGTGATTACATAGCTAGATGGTGGTATGATGTTGATATCCCCTTCAATGCTTCTCGTTCACCATATTATGAACCTATGTTTAATGCCACATTTGCTATTGGAAAGGGCTTCAAAGGCCCTACTATGCATGAGTTAAGGGGCTTTCTTTTGCAAAAAGAAGTTTTGTCCATTGGTGAATAGCTGAAAGAATTCAAAAGCTCATGGGCAAAAATAGGATGTACCATCATGTCAAATGGATGGACTGATCAAAGGAACCATACCATCATAAATGTTCTTATATTTTGCCCACAGGGAAGCATGTTTCTAAAATCAGTTCATGCGTCTGATAGGGTGAAAGATGCAAACTTGTTTCAACTTTTGGATGAGGTTGTTGAAGAGGTGGGGTGGCTAATGTTGTTCAAATCATCACAGATAATGCCTTTAACTATGTTCTTGCTGGTAAAATGTAGAGGAAAAACACAAAACCATCTTTTGGACCCCATGTGTTGCACATTGCATAGACTTCATGCTTGAGGATATTGGCAAAATAGATTGGGTTAAGAACACTGTAGAGCATGCCAAAAAAATAACAAAATATATCTACAATCACTCATGGATTTTGAGCCTGATGAGGAAACACACAGGGGGCAAGGATATTATTAGGCCTGCCATCACTAGATTTGCAACTCATTTTTTGACACTGCAATCTATGCTTTTCCAACATAGAAACTTGCAAAGGGTGTTTCCCAGTGATGAATGGAATGAATGTCAATGGTCTCACAAACAAGATGGCAAAGATCTGAGAAAGAAAGTTAATGAAGAAATATTTTGGAAAAAGGTTGTAGGGATTGTGAAGGTTGTTGAGCCACTGGTTAAGGTGTTGTAGCTGGTGGATGGGGAAAGATTGGCTATGGGCTTCATTTATGAGGCTATGGATCAAGCAAAGGAGCAAATAAAGAAAATATACAAGGATAGGGTTATGGGCCCATTTGGGAAATCATTGATCAAATATGGAACAATCAACTCCATCACCCTATACATGAAGCTGGATATTTCTGAACCCAAGGTATCATGGTCCCTAAGGAGAGTGATCAGTTGGAGATACACTAACAGATCACTTGTTTTAGAAGAGCCACAGGTACCCTTGGAAAGAACCTAGCAAGGATTGCAAGGTAAGCAGATGAGCCATGTAAATAAAAAATTCCAATTTTCAAATTCTTATTTTGTTAAATTGTTTATAATTTGAAAGTTGGATATAATTTGTTGAGCTAAACTATGTTTTTGTAGCACAATGGTGGGAGGCATTTGGTAATCATTGTCCTCAATTGCAGAAGTTTGCAATCAGTATTTTAAGCCAAACTTGCAATGCTACTAGGTGTGAACACAATTGGTATATCGTTGAGAGGATTCACACGAAGAAGAGAAACCGTTTGGAACAAAAACAATTAAATGATCTAGTTTATGTCCAATACAAACTCCGGCTAAAACGCAACCAATTGTTTAACAAAAGACCTGATACAGATCCCATTGCGTTGGAAGATATTGATCCAACATCAAATTGGGTAGTGGAGAGTCATCCAACAGAGTTTGATTCTGATGAGGATATTGGCGTTGATTTGGATTTACAGATGGGGACATTAGTTGAACATGATGTTCAATTGAATGCAAATCCACTTGTACCAGGCCTAGCCCCAAGTCCTCCAGTTGCAGGCACTTCCTCTACTCAGCCGTGACGGAAGTGCATATCTCGTCTATCTTAGCTTGCAGTTATTGCGCCTGCTAATGCTACTACTTCTACAGTTGCAATTGGAGATGGTGATGAGGAGGAGGAGGAGCCATGGGTTTCCCTGTCTGACTCTGATCCAAAGTCTGAGCTAGATGATGTTGGCTTCTCTAGCAGTAGCCAGTAAAACTAGTGACTAGTGATGTTTTACAGTTTACTTTTGTTGTAGAGATCATTTAGAGCCTCCTTGGTTGTGTGTTTTTGTTTTGAAATCTATATCATGTATGTATTGGACAATGCACTAGGTTCCATTTTGATATAATGGATAGAGTCATGAGCCTACTTTGATCATATGTTGTCTTCTCTCTATATTCTATTGCTTTGTGTTTGGAAACATGAATGAAAATCTTTAAAATTATGTTTTTTCATAAAAAAATTAAATATTTATTGTATTTTTTACAACGGCCGAGTCAATGAAATCAGAATGGCCGAGTTGATACAGAATCGGAGTCGAACCTCGGGCGGTTCCGATCCCGAGTCGGAGTTTTAAAACATTGGTTAGTAGTATAAGAGCACCAAGGTCTGCTGGTGTAACAGCTCTAGTTGAATCTAAAACTATATTGTGTAACTGGAAAGATAGTAAATTTTGTGGACTGTTAGGCACTGTTGAACCGACTTTACTTGTATTAGTTGAAGAAGTCAACTATTTCTATTTTGTTCACACTGTTTGTGCACTCAATATCATCATTGTTTGAAAATTAGATAAGTACTGTGATACTGGTATAGATTACAATTTTTTCATGTGCTCTTTTCAACCCTAAGGGTAATTTTCCCAAGAGAGATAATGCATTGAATTCGTCTTCCTAGATTTTGTTTGCTTACTCTTGGAATCTTCAATCATATGCTCATACTTGTTTATGTTTTAACGTTTCCCACTTCAGTTACTATCAGTATAAATGCTAAAGCTTGAAGCTCTTACCATATGCTATTCTACTGCATTCCTTGGAGCATTCCCATTTTTTGTTCCCAAGCTCTTAAGGGTTAAATCACAACCGTGACCATTCCTTTTCAATCAGAGAATTGCAAGGGACATCCCCTCTCTTGTGCTCTTAGCAAAGCTGCAAATATCGTTTCAGGGAATGTATCATTGAGGGTCCAGGGAAAAAAAAAATTGTCAGCATATTGGAGAAAATATCAGAACATATCTACAACCTGTAAACATTGGCAACAGGAAAAACCCTGGAAAGAATTTTGAAATGTCAGGAGAAATCAGAGATATTTGCAAAACTGGATCTGAAGGCATTGGTGTAGTGATTCTCTTAGATCAACCCAGAAATCCATTCTTCCTTTTGTCTTTTCTTATTTATGACTGACTCTAAAACCTGCCTTTTTGTTATAACACATAAAACACCACAAAGAGGCTTTTGGGCCAACCTTGTGCCTTCTAATCGTCCACAACTGCTCTATTTTTCCTTTAGAAATGTTATGCAATTACCTTGGCTCTTAGTGCCTGGTATCTATGTTGCACGAAACTTCTAGGAACCTGGTGTTTCAGGACGTACCCACACCCGAAACTTCGAAAGTCAGCGGAAATTTGACTAAAACTCGACCATCATGTAATCATCTATGAGAGCTAATATAGACTTGGTTTTCCTTCTAAATTGTCCACTATGGGTCTTATTCCTTTTTTTCTTGCAAGATAATGTGTTATTCACTTATTTATATGTTCCTTTTTATATATATAAACATATATGACATTTCAGTCGGTGTTTCGGCCAACGTTTCCATTTTTTGGAGGTGACATTTCTAAAGGTACCCATTTCAGAAACTCTGAAACGTTTCGGCGCTTCGTGCAACTTAGCCTGGTATATTGTCATCTGTTAACTATTTATTATGCATAAATGCAAAAACTGTGAAGAGCACCATTATCACAAGGTATTGGAGCACGAGTATCACTAGCATCATGATGGATTTGGTACCCATATATTTTTCTTCACATACCTTACACAAAACCAATGAGCTGCAACAGATTTGTATCTTTAGAATTGATCTAGACTATCATTCGAAATGGCCCTTTCTTTGTTTGCTATTTGTTTCACTGTAAATGTAGGAATTTTATAGTATTCTTCACCACTATAACACTATATATTTCTAAACAGGCTCAAAAGAAGAGAGAAGAAAAGAAAACAAAGAACAACTGTACATAAAACTCGAGTAAATAGAACACAAAAGTTTAGATTCAAACATAGTATACATAATTTCCCAATAGAGTATCACTTCTCCCTACACATTTGTAATTCACCGGGACCAAATAAGAGGCAGTTTTACCTTGTTCAAATGGGCAACGAGCAGGATCCTCACCAAAATACTGGGCAAGTGAGTCTGCATTCCGTCCCTGACATGACAAAATTTGTTAATTCAGACTTCAAAAAGATTGAACAAGAGCGAGCGAAAGAGAGAGAGAGAGAGAGAGAGAGAGCTGACCACTTCTGAATATAATGATGTAAGTGATCTCACATCTGCTTCAGCTGTATAAAGAAAATCTTTCAAAACCTGCGCACAGAATAAGGATGTTACATATCCATATTCTCCTAGAATGTAATATTTCAGATGATTTGAGAACCTATATACCTTAAAGATTAAAGCATTTGTAAACTTATCAGTGATCACTATCATTGGAAAACCATATTAGGAACTAACTCTTTGTCAAATTGAACTACTACCTACAGCACCAATACAATGTACACTTACATTTTTCTTCTCTACATCGTAAAATTCACCTTATCAATTCAATTAAAATTAGTCATTAGGAAGTAACCCCTCTAGTTGAAATACTGTCCATACTGGAATCTACAACACACAGTTATCATGCGTGCACACATGTTGTTTGCACCTTAAAAGTTGATATAGTTCATATTTACCAGAAGTCAATTTACAATAAAAAATGCTTCCAAAGATCGCATCTGTTATATGAATATATAATTATAGACTTTGCCCATAATAGATTTAACATGGCACTACTAAATGCTACTAAATTCAGCACTTAAGGTGAATGAAGTTGTTAACTCTTGAAAAGGCAAGTAACAGTAACAAGAGAAAACTAAAATGATAAGTTCATGTCTGATGGTGTTCTAGTAGTAGTAACAAAATAGTAAGGCACACTAACAAATAACTAGCAACAAAACCCAGGAGAAAGGTTGAATTTGATCTTGGTTATATACCTTCCGAAAGCCCACTGATACAGCACCATCTGTCTCCGATGTAATGAGTTCTTGCTCAACTTTTTCAAGACCCTTAGTCACTGCTTGCATCTCTTCAGCTAGGGACTTAAGTTGGATCTGCTACACAGACACTGTGTTAAAAAGAATTACATATTATAAGCAACACATTCATGCATAATTAAATAATAAACATATTCCTCTCTTCATCAGCCAATTGTTGTTTGAAGTTCTTTGTGAGCCATGAGGAATATTTCACCCTTCCTTATGAGGCGGGGGAGTTGGTTACACCAAATGTTCTTTTGTCAATTGAGTCTAGCACAGGTAGTTAATAGGAGAAGCTGTTCTCCTCTCCACCCAGGTTCAAATCACACTTGAGACATGTTTTCCCTTTGTGGGCCAGCTAGGGCTGATAAGGTACAAGCAATCCCATTCTCACTTAAGTGCTTGAGGTGAGACAAGATGTCTTAAACTTTCCTTTTTTGTCAATTGGGCCTATCTTGAGTGGTTGTGAGGAATAATTGTCATCCTCACCACCCATGTTCAAATACCACTTGTGATAGGTTTCACTCTTCATGAGCCAATAGTTTGATTGAGGTACTTTGTGAGCCATGAAGAACATCTTCACTTGCTTATAGGGTGGAGGGTGGGGTGTTTGATTAAAACATTTTTTTGTCACTTGAATCTAGTTCAGGAGGTTCAGAGGAGATGTTATCCTTCCCACCCAGGTTCAAAGACTACTCGTGACATGTCTGCTCTTCATCAGCCAATTGTTGATTGGGGCTCTTCACACCTACACACTGGAGAATGGGATGAGCGGTTACATGTACAAAATAGAAATATTTACACACTCCCAACACCGAAAGACTTGGTTCACTTGCACATAAAAAGGGCTTTCTAGGCACTGTCCCCTGGCTAGATTAGAGAGGAGTTAAACAGAATCCAATGTTTACCAGTAGAGACCAGATGCTTTCTTGGAACTATATAAAATACTGCTACAAGTTAGCACTTTCAAGAGGAAGAAATATTTCAGGGCACATGCGGCAGCATGACAAACCATTTACTTGCTATATTACAAAGAAGAATTGTGAAAAGGCCAGACTAACTTTTCAGAACGCAAAGCAACTCATCAGAAGGTGGGCACTCCAAGAGTTTGAATGCAGATGGTTTAAAAAAATTTAGTCCATCCGGAAAACTAGGATTGACTCTAAATTATGTGCTTCATTTGTAACCTGTAAACCAACTCACATAGCTCTTGGTGTAATCTTCATGGAAATTCAGTGTAATAAAAAAGCAGCTATGGTTTTTCCAAAAAAAAAGGAGTATTCAAATGGTAATACCTTGGCAGCTGCTTCAAGGTGAACAAGATCCTTGTCAAAGTCTAGCAGCTCTTCCATCTTTTCAGCAAGTACCTGAAACAATATGGACTTCATATTAGAGAAACAGTGACAGGAAACTTATGAATCAGATAAAATTTTGAGAGAATTTGATAAATAACATATTCTAGAAGGACGATACTATATGGATCAACAAATCCAACTCCAAAACGAGGGTGACATTTCCCATGTATGACATAGGACCCAGCTTACATGCAAATTACATTTTTTTCATCCATATTACATTTTATTAATCATTTCTTATCCCAAGTTACTGTGATGAAAGTAACTAGCTATACGTTAACTCGCATTACCACCAAAATACAGCTTATAGATGATCCTTAAGCCATTTACAAAACCATGCTGTAAATTACTCTAAACCATGCTACAGTGTTCATGTCACATGCCCAGTTAGTCAACTGAAAGTCTCATTTACAAAAGTAGTGTAGCAATAAAAGTACCAGTTCATTATAATTTTGAAACCAAAATGATGTCGAAGGAGCTTTGAAACGAGAGTAAATCAGCACATGCAACAAAATTTCCCAGTGCATTGGTACATCATATTTAGTTTTATCATTAATTTTGGCCATCCTGTCTTATGCTGGAGTGAACCAACCTTAAGGATAGTATATATTTGGCTCAGCTCAAAGCTTCAACCTGCAGCCTGCAGGTCTGTACTGCAGTAAATCTCTAACAATACCTAAAAGTGTCTATCAACTTCCAATGCAGAGAAAGCACTTTCACAGAAAGAATACTATAGGTTAACTTGCCTAATTCAGGTTTCTGCTGTCAAATTGTGGAGCATTAGATCATGAATTATCGATTTGGTAGCAAACCTGCTGCAGGTCAAACAGAGCAGGAAAACATGCAGATAGGAAAACACGGGAAATAGAGAATTGGGCCATCACTAATCAAACAGCCTCTTTACCGACCCATCAAACTAAATTTTCTCTCCTATTCCAGAAAGTTAACACAATATCAGAGGAGCAGCCCAATCCAGCTTAATTAAGCCAAGTTCACCAGCATATATGCCTGCAAAGCAGCATATGCAAATGCAGAACTCCCCCTTTCCCTCCCCCTTGATTAAGCAAGCAACACAGAGAAAACCCCTTCAAGAAGGGGAAATAAACCTCAGGAAAAGGATCCCATCCAGGATCTTTGGAAGAAGAGCCAAAACCAAGTCACCAAATAAATTTCCTGTGCTTTCAGGAATGAAAGAAAATTCTGGCATGGCAAAAGATAATCCTATAACCAGTTTAATCAAGTTCGCATTCCCTCCAGAACTGTGTCCTCCATACAGAAATGCACCAACATCCCCAGTTCATGTTATAGGAAGTCTAAAAACAATGGATATGGACAGAGCATCAACTGGATGCACTGAAATGTACCCATCATTTCAATGACGCACACCCAAGGGGCATCCCCATGAACTTGCAGGTTTTTCTAGATTGCCTCCCTAACAATATGTTTTTTGGAGGATACAAATTAGAATCAAGAGAAATTATCAACCTAAAATTTCACAGAAATATATATTTTCAATTCAAAATCTGTTCCACAATTGTTAAAATTTGGGTACTAGAAGACAAGTGGTTCCCTAAGGCTTTGATCTTTGGCCTAGGGAAAAGTGTCCAAATTTTTACTTTTCTCCTAAAGTGACTTTATAAGTGATAAAGTCGTTTTAATTTAAAAGTGACTTTATAAGTGGTAAAGTTAAATTATAATTTAAAAGTGACTTTATAAGTGGTAAATTACATTCTAATTTAAATGTGACTTTATTGAAGTCAATGAAAAATTAGAAAGTGAAAAAGTGATTATGGAAATAAAAGGCTAAGTGGGTCTTTATTTAAGTGGGTGAGTTAAAAAATAGAAAGTGAGAATTAAATGCACATTTATTCTTAGCCATTAGATCTTAGGGTAACCCAAAAAGTCATTTGGAGATTAAAAGGAGAAGAGAAGAGGAAAAGATCAATTCATTCTTTCATGAGCATTTGAAAGAAAGAGAAGGGAGAGCAAGGAGAAAATTTCTGAGCAGTGAGGAAGTGAAGGAACGCAGCAAGAAGACATTTCAGCATATCTAGGCAGCAGCGTTTATTGGCACACATCCCAAGGCAAAATTGTACAGCAAGAGAAAGGCAAGAAATTGAGGTAGAGGGACAGCACAGAAATTGAGTAAGAGGGACAGCAGCAAGGGCACGAATTTCGAGGCAATCGTGCTGCTAAAATCTATATGGTCCGTACAGCAAGTTCTGGGCACATTTTGTGAGGCAGACCGTACAGCATTTAATGTTGTTTTATTGCTGTAAAAAAAATTGTTTTGGTTGTTTGCTGATTTGCAAAATTTTCGAGATGGAGTTCAGACACGGAAATCGAGATAATTTGTAATTTGGCATTGCTGGAATTTTTACTGTGTATTTCAGTTTTTCTGTAAAAGCATTTTCAGAAATAAAGAAGAGCTCTCAAACTAGTTTTCCCCAAGAGTTGTATGGGGTTTTTCCAAGATCACATTGACCAAAAATCACTGTCATTTTCTGTGTGGTTGTCATAATTTTGCTGTGTTTTATTTCTGCAATTTCAGCAGTTGTGAAATCTCTAAATTTGTGTTTTCAAAAAAATAGTCATTTCCAGATTTTAGAATTTTTATCATGCTAGGATTTAAAACTAAATGCATGAAGTGATAAGGAAAACTGATAACCGAAGTGGGGATTGAAATTCTTCATGGTATCAACGCTTGGTTGACTGAAAAGTGCAGATTGGGACAACAAAGTTAAAATTACAGCAAGCTGATTTTTACACAGAAAACAAAAACCTTTAGCACAAATTTGAAAATTTCAGTTTGGTAGGACAGTGAAGACAGGTTGGATGGGCAAAACAACTACAATGCATGGAAGGAGAGAATTCAAAGCATCTTTGAGAAAGCAAAAGTATGGGGCATTATGGTAAATGCCACAAAAAACCCAGTAGTAGTACTTGTTGACCTTGTACAGTTGGCAAAGTTTAACAAAAAGAATACTAAGGCAAAAAGATTGATTCTGGAAGTAATCAAAGACCGTGTCATTCCTCATGTGAAGGGAAAAACTTATGCACATGAGATGTGGACAGCCTTGACTCGTCTTTACCAGAGCTCAAATGAAAACAGAAAAATGGTCCTAAAGGAAAAACTAAAGGCCAATAAAATGGCTAAGACTGACAGTGCTATAGCATACCTCACAAAGATCACTTTAGTGAGAGATGAGTTGGCAGTTGTAGGTGAGATCATTGCACCCACTGAGTTGGTGAGGATTGCTTTGAATGGTCTTCCCAAGACTTGGAAGAATTTTGTGGATGGCATTGTTGCACGGGAAAACCTTCCCGATTGGGAGAGGTTGTGGAACGATGGCATTCAGAATGAGATCAGAAAGAACCATCTTAGGGCAGCCAAACAGGTGGAGGAGGATGACAATGTGGCATTGTTAGCAAGAGGCAAGAAGGGCAAAGCAAAGAAGCAAGCTTCCAACAGTGGAGGCAAAGGCAAGCAGCAAAACAAGGAGAAGGACTATTCCAAAGTCAAATGTTGGAATTGTCAAAAGTTAGGACACTATATTGTTGTGTGTCCGGAGAAGAAGAACAAGAAAGGGAAAGACAAACCCGCAGAGATAGAGAGCTTTCATCGAGAGTTCGAGTTCATAGCTTGTGAGGCCACTAGTGCAAGATCACCTGCCATACAGGTTCAAACGGAGTGTGCATTCCCTGCTACTAGCAAAACATCTTCTAGCATTTGGTACTTTGACACTGGCACTTCCCGCCACATGACAAGAGTCAGAGAGTACTTCTCAGAGCTTTCAGAGGGTGATACTGATATGGAGGCAGTATTTGGTGATGACAGCATTGTTAGAGCAGTCAATGTGGGGACACTGACACTTGATACTGGACTCAAGCCTCCCTTGAAAGTGTCAGATGTTCTATATGTGCCTAGAATAAAGAAGAACCTGATATTTGTCTCAGCACTTGAGGAGAGAGGGTATGATGTGTTGTTCAGGAGAAGACAGGTGCTTATATATCCTGAGGGAGCTCCAGCTGCTTCAGCGAGATAGATTGGTGTGCGCCATGCCAAGGTGTACAAGTTCTCATTCCATTCCCTGATGGCATCGAGTAGCAGCACCCGAGACACGACCGACAACAGATCTAGCAGTTCAGAGTTGTGTGAGATTTGGCACCACAGGATGGGGCACATGTATCATGGGGCCTTGAGTACATTGCGGGAGATCACCACTGGTGTGCTAGATTTCAATTTTGATCACCTTGATGTATGCAGAGAATGTGTTATGGGGAAGTTTGCCAGATCCCCTTTTCCCAGCAGTGACAGCAAAGCGACTGGGATCCTTGACTTGATTCAAAAAAGGGTCCAGAATGCTAGTTTTCTGCCACTTTTTTGCCTTTTTCTCCAAAACTGAGCCACCTCTGCAAAATCTGAGCAACTGGGTTTTTAGAGGATGGCAAGATCTTTCCAAAAATGTTGAACTTTCCTCAAATGGAGGCCTGAGGAAAAAGCACAATGCCTTCTGGAGCAATTGAATTTCTAAACTTGGACCAAAATTTCTCAAAAAACTCAAAATGATCAGAATTTGCTCAAAATTGGAGGGAAGGTGTAAAAACATGTTTGTTATAGCTTCATTGATGCTTCAGCAAGCATCTCTAAGTTCCCTGCATCCTTTGGGTTTTTTAGCCTCCTTGAGCTTATTTTCAAGTTATTTTACTTTGACATTGGCGATCATGTTTTGAGCTTGATAGTGATGCGCCATGTGTCTGAGCCACTGATTATCCCTGTTTGCCTTCCCAAAGAGCTTCTCCAAGTGTTCATTCACCCTGTTGAGCCAATATTCCTTATCTTGAAGAACCTCTAGAGCAATCCTATCTTCTAGGTCAAGGTCCTCATTCAGCAGAATTTGTTCTTGCTCCTCTTGCAAAGCTTTCTTAAGGCCTCTTGTTCTTGGTCTTTACCTTTTTCCTCTCCCCTTTGATGGTTTAAGCTCGCTTGATTCCATGATCTCCTTACCTTTGCCAACTTGCTACAATAACTTGGCTTTTTCCTTTTCTAGGATCAACTCCTTTGCTTTGAGTTGACTGTTTTCTTGTTCAAGGAATTATATAACATATTTTACCCTTTCCAAAATGATTGCTAGCTCCTTGATTTGGTAGTCCTTATCCCTGATTGTTTGTCGCATGTTTGAGGTCTGATCCTCAATCTCTGGATCAATCAACTCAACTCATGTTCAATTGTGTCTCTCTTTTGATGTCGGTTCTTGCTTTGTTGATGAAGAAGGCTTGGAACCTTTCTCTCTGTGAGAAGAAAACACAAGCCTCTGCCCTTTCTGATACACTTTAATCACCTCAAGTTTGGGTAGTTGAGTCTTCTCCAAAAGGGCTTCCCAAACCATAACTTTCACTACCAGTGAGTGAAGGACAATGATTTTGATGAGACAGTGATGGAAAAAGCTTGGGGAGTGGTCTTTGTCCTTTAATTGTATTTTTTCAGACATTTTAAAAATGCTCTTAAATAGATAATTACACATGTTGAGTGGCTTTTAAGGGTGAAACGCAACAGGAGGCAAATATGATAGGCATACAACCTAGAGAATCTACCTTCATAAGTGAAGAACCTCGTAACAATTTTCATCAAAGGGGCATATTTATCCAATAAATATCTTAAAGGCATGAGATTAGCATGTGTTTCTCTGTATGGCGTCTTCAAGAAAGGCTTGTAGTATTCAAGATCTAGGCTCATTCCTTTGAACCAATATTCGCCACTATCTGGTAACCCAGTTGCAATCGAGATGGAGGCCACTGAAAAACTGAACTCAACACCAGCGATGACAGCAGTTTCTCCTTTCAGTTGAGTTGCCACCCAATTTGTTAGTTGCTGATAAAATCCCACCTCGCTCACCCTTTTGCAAAATTCCAGGCAGTGGACATCCTCAAAGCATTGTTTGATGGAAGGATAAGAGTTGATTGTATTGCAGTCTAATGGTTCATATCTGAGGATCTTCCCTCCTTTATGTTGTCTTTTTCTTTCTAGCAAAGATTCTGCCTCCATGATGACACAAAGCCCTAGCAGCAGGCCGCAAAAATAAAACGTGAGGTGTGAATGGAAATGAAGTGATATGAAGGTGATTTTTTGACAAAATGATGGTAGGGGTCTTCGGAAAGGTGAAAGGACTTTGAAAGCTAATGAAAATGAGTGGAGAAACAATGGAAAGATGATTTGTTTGCAAGTGGAAACAACAGGGTTTATGATGAACCTTGCCCAAAAACCTCTAGGAATGAGTTAGGGTTTTGCTTTTTGAGTGTTTAAACTTTGTTTTGAGGTGGGTAAAATGGTTAAAATGGCTCATTAAACATGTATGCAGGTGTAGGATATCATTTTACATGTTTTAGAAATAAAAAATAATGATGGCCATTTTCACCCTATCATTTCCCATGCAAATTTCACTACAAACCCTAACTTGACGAATCATTGACATGAGATGAAATTGGAAAAGCAAAAGAGGGATGATTATGGTGTACTTACTTGTTCCTTAGCTTAGAAGTCAGTAAAATCAAGCTTGCAAGTGAAAAAA
Organism: Pinus taeda; assembly: GCA_000404065.3. Lineage (NCBI taxonomy): Eukaryota > Viridiplantae > Streptophyta > Pinopsida > Pinales > Pinaceae > Pinus > Pinus taeda. The sequence continues at coordinate 23,479 of APFE030597661.1, forward strand.
TGAAGTCTGGGAGAGTTTTGAAGGATTTTGGAGCACTCTGTCCTGCGCGCGCCTGAAATTTTTTGGCAATTTCACCTAGGAAAATGACTTTTTTGCTTTCTTGGACGAGATAGCTTGATAACAAAGAGTGAATAGGATGTGAATGAAGGAGTTTGGGGGCTTTTGAGTTTTTACAGGGAAAGTTTCTTCACTTTTTCAAAAAGAAATGGGACCCACCCTCCTTTAGAAACTGATTTTCACTTTATGAAAACAAAGTTACCTTTACTATTGCAAACTTGAGATGCCCTTTACTTTCTTGAGTGTTGGAGCTTCTTTTTCTGGGACTTTTGGAACATGAGAGTATGAGGAGTGTGTAAAAAGTCAAAACCAACTCCCAAAAGTTCTTTGTCATGTTTTACTCACTGCTAGTTTTATTCATGAAAATGATGGACCTTGGAAACCCTAGCGACCTAATGGATGACCTGAGACCAAATGGAATGATGGTGATAACTGACCCATTTTTATTGTGACACCTCCATAAAGTGTGACAGGCAACCAGCATGAGTGAATTTCCAAATAATGACTTCATCTGTAGACAGACCAAACAATGACCAAATTTTGCTGTGTAAACCTAGTAACAAAAAAAATTGATTTTGGAAGTCTGGAAAAAACATAGTAAAAGCATATTTGATCCAAGTGACAGGCTAACAAGACTGACACTAACAGATCCTACTCTATGCAAACAATTGATTGGTTGTTTGATGTATTTGGTCAACACTCGACCAGATATATGTTTTGCAGTTAACGCTATGAGTCAGTTCATGTGTGAGCCCAGGAGAGTGCACTGGGTGGCTGCAAAACACATTCTTCGTTACTTGCAGGGGACTGTGGATTTTGGTTTGGATTATAGACAGGGTGATGGAGTGAGACTAGCTGGGTACACAGATTCAGATTGTGTAGCTTGTGCTTTAGATAGGAAGAGTACTTTCGGGTGCTGTTTTGAGTTGGGTTCGACAGTTATGTCATGGATCAGCCAGAAACAACAGTCAGTTGCATTGAGTTTAGCTGAGGCAGAGTATATGGCTTCTAGTTTGGCTAGTTGTGAGGCCATATGGCTTCGCAAGGTGTTGTTTGGTCTATTTGGTCAAGCATTGAGACCTTCAGTAATTTACTGTGATAATCAGAGTTGCATAAAGCTGACGAAGAATCTAGTTTTTCATGATAGGTCAAAGCATATTGAGATCAAGTATCACTTCATTAGAGACTATGTCCAAAAGGGAGTTGTCAAGCTTGAGTACATTTCCACAAACAAGCAGGTAGCAGACATTTTCACCAAAGCCTTACCACGGGGCAAACATGTCTACTTCAAAGACAAGATGCGAGTGGTAAGGAACACTTTCCTCGGTAAGAGGGAGCGTTAAAATTGGGTACCAGAGGACAAGTGGTTCCCTAGGGCTTTGATCTTTGGCCTAGCGAAAACTATCCAAATTTATTTTTTACTTTTCTCCTAAAGTGACTTTATAAGTGATAAAGTCAATTTAATTTAAAAGTGACTTTATAAGTGGTAAAGTTACATTCTAATTTAAAAGTGACTTTATAAGGGGTAAAGTTACATTCTAATTTAAAGGTGACTTTATTAAAGTCAATGAAGAATTAAAAAGTGAAAAAGTGTCTACTATGGAAATAAAAGGCTAAGTGAGTCTTTATTTAAGTGGATGAGTTAAAAAATAGAAAGTGAGAATTAAATGCACATTTATTCTCATCCCTAGATCTAAATGAATCTTAGCCATTAGATTTTAGGGTAACCCAAAATGTCATTTGGAGATTCAAAAGAGAAGAAAAGAGGAAAAGATCAATTCGTTCTTTCATGAACATTTGAGAGAAAGAGAAGGGAGAGCAAGGGGAAAAATTTTGAGCAGTGAGGAAGTGAAGGAGAGCAGCAAGAAGACATTTCAGCAAATCTGGGCAGTAGCATTTATTGGCATGCATCCCAAGGCAAAATTGTACAGTAGGAGAAAGACACAAAAATCAAGGAAGAGGGGTAGCACAGAAATCGAGGTAGAGGGGCAGCAGCAAGAGCACAAATTTTGGGGCAGATTTGGGCACAAATTTCAAGGCAAACGTACTGTTGAAATCAGTACAGTCCGTACAGCAAATTCTGGGCACATTTTTTGAGGCAGGTCGTACAACATTTAATGTTGTTTTATTGCTGTAAAATTTTTTGTTTTGGCTGTTTTCTAATTGGCACGATTTTGAGGTGTATTTCAAGCACGGAATCAAGATAAGTAGTAATTTGTGGTTGCTGTAATTTTTACTATGTATTTCAGTTTCTTTGTAAAAGCATTTTCAGAAATAAAAAAAGCTCTCAAACTAGTTTTCCCCAAGAGTAGTTGGGGCTTTTCCAGAGTCACATTGACCAAAAATCACTGTGTTATTTTCCGTGTGTGGCTGTCATAATTTTGTTGTGTTTTATTTCGGCAATTTCAGCAATTGTGAAATCTCTAAATTTGTGTTTTTGTCATTTCCAGATTTTAGAATTTTTATCATGCTTGGATTTAAAACTAAATGCATGGAGTGATAAGGAAAACTGATAACAGAAGTGGGGGTTGAAATTTCTTCAACAATTTGGTTAGGTCCTCACATGAAACATTGGTTTTTTTGTGAGCTGTTGGCGTCCCCAAAAGTGGCGTCCCCTCTCAAAATGGGGACATGTAAGACCTACTATGCTGCAGCTAAACTTTCCCTATAAAAACTCAAAAGCCCCCAAACTCCTTCATTCACATCCTATTCACTCTTTGTAAAAAATTTTGTTTTGGCTGTTTTCTAATTGGCACGATTTTGAGGTGTATTTCAAGCACGGAAATCAAGATAAGTAGTAATTTGTGGTTGCTGTAATTTTTACTATGTATTTCAGTTTCTTTGTAAAAGCATTTTCAGAAATAAAAAGAGCTCTCAAACTAGTTTTCCCCAAGAGTAGTTGGGGCTTTTCCAGAGTCACATTGACCAAAAATCACTGTGTTATTTTCCGTGTGTGGCTGTCATAATTTTGTTGTGTTTTATTTCTGCAATTTCAACAATTGTGAAATCTCTAAATTTGTGTTTTTGTCATTTCCAGATTTTAGAATTTTTATCATGCTTGGATTTAAAACTAAATGCATGGAGTGATAAGGAAAACTGATCACAGAAGTGGGGGTTGAAATTTCTTCAACAATTTGGTTAGGTCCTCACATGAAACATTGGTTTTTTTGTGAGCTACAGCATAGTAGGTCTTACATGTCCCCATTTTGAGAGGGGACGCCAACAGCCTTCTTAGTCGGGCAGCATTGTCGACATTTGTTGCACTGGTGTATATTTCGAAGTACATTTTTGATGGATCTGTCACCCATACATTATTCATGGCCCCAGCTATTGACGAATGATCAGATAGGTCGTCTTCACGTAGTACCTCATGCCTCAAATGGATGGGTAATGTATGGTCGATTATCCCTATAGTTACCACATGTGACTAACCCCCCCCAACAACCTAGAGTGTTCTCATACAACCTACCCACCTACAAACTTTGACCAGCTTTATACCACTTATCTAAATGAATCGTTTAGGAGGGAGGTACATACTGCTTTAGAACTTATCTTATATTATCTTATCAACACTGGATCACCTTACACTCACTGTAATACTACTAAACATAATGACTTCTCCTGTAGGGACGGGATAAACCTCACCGTTGCGCACCTCCTTCTGCTGCCACCTGCCTTATAGGAGAGGAAGGAACGAAGTGAAATGCCGGAAATCCGCCACTGGCATAAGCACTCAAAGGTCAAGGGTCGTAAGTAACAATTTAGTAGAATTGGTCTAATTTCCAGGGAGGGTATCCATCTAGAAAAAGGTGAAAGAGGCAAGCTATAGGGATCAAGCGTTGTGATTTCTTTGCAACCAAAACAAATAGTGATAAGGGTTCAATGTTATTTCTATCCTTCCTTTTAAGTTAAATGTTGAAGCTAAAGGTCCAGTAGAATTGGTTGAATTTCCAAACGATTCAGTAGTGGGCTCATAAGGAAGTAGGGAAAAGGGTTGGGCAGTGTCGATAGGAGGTAGGTAAAGGCGAGCATAAATGGCCATAAGTAAAGCTAACAGAAAGGGGAAAGTTTCTTCTAAGTAAAAGCAATATCAGGGAAACGAAGACGAGTGAACCCCTGGCCTTTTCCTCTAGCCGGGGAGGCGAGTGTAGAATGAAGTTATCCCGATTTGGGCTTATAGTGTTATAAATGTGTGTAAGTTAGGGGTAGAAGCAAATGAATCAATGTCAGCCGCGCTAATAGAATTGCTTATAATAATGTTAAATTAGCGTTTTGTGTAATGGGTATCAAGTTGATTTGTTGATTTATCCCAAAAGCTTATTCAAAAGTGTATGAACTCCCGATCCAATAATAGGTGTGGTAACTTACCTTCTCTACGAGCATATGCATTTTCTTGTTTCCCACCTCCCTTCCCTAGCCCCATTCACTCACTGCACATTCCTTCGTTAACTACATGCACCCCATTCATTGCTAGTTTATAGGGTAAATCTTTTCCAATTCTTGGTCGTGGATCTAATAGCAGGTATTATTATTTCTAAATGTGTACTTCGCCATTATTATTATTTCAAAATATGAACTTTGCCACAGCGATACGCTAAATTTTGGAAATTGTAACACCTAGTGTTTGATTTGCACCCGATGCCTAGTAACTTAGGTTTGAATTAGTATATACTATTATGGGTGTGCCATCATACCACCCTATCTTCATTGTAACATGTATAAAATTTCTCCCAACCACGGAAACCCTGTATTACAAATTAAAAGCATAACAGAATTCTTCCACAGAAAACAAGACAACAAACAAAATTTATTGCTTTGTGATATTTCTAGATATAAACTCTGTGCAAAAGCTTGAAACATCAACCCAGTGTTGTTAAAATCGCGATAATATCACGATATTATCCTTTTATCACAATAATTTCTCGCTGTCAATATTATCACGAGTAATATCCAAAATTATCACCAACTTTTTTTATACCCGATTTTTTGAAAAAATCGCGATTTTTTCCGTTTTTATCGTGGGCAATGGGGGCAGCGAGGTTTTATAAGGGATGCTAAATGTTCGAAATGCAATTTTTTTTAAAGAAACAAATAATTTTTTAGTGGGGCAGCTTAATGATCAAGTTTAGGCCCTAGTATTGATATGCTATTCATGGTAATGTTAAATTCTTAAAGTAAAGGAGAATGTCACTTTTACTTAAATTTTTAACATTACCATGAAATGACTCAGGATGTTTGAGAGTGGTTCCAGCCTCATTGGATTTCATATGGAGAAAGTAGAATTTTACATTTCATTCAAAATCCAGCAAACTTATCAGTTTTTCAAGATTTCAGGATTGGGTGATTGTAATGTTTCCAGGTGACACCACCTGCCCAGGCTACCCCTGCCACCAGTAGAGGACATGGTCTACCTCCTATAGCTCCTACTTCTAGTTCTTCAGCTTCTAAAGCATCACAGACTCCACTGCCAACTCCACCAGCACCAGCATCTACTTCTAGAGGTAAAGGGAAAGTTGTGGCATTTTCTCGCAAGAGGGGCAGAGGAAATCAATAGGATTAGACTTTAGTTATTTTCTTCATTTTGTTGTATACGACACTATGACATGATGAGATACATTATTATATTTTTTGTTGATATTTTGAGGCTGAGTTGGGACTCAGGAGTCAGGACTTACTATTCAGGACATTATTCAATGTTATGTGTGATTTTCGCACTAGAAATGATATTAAACATTTTATATATTAGTTCTTTTATCATATTTATGCGTCAATGTATTTATTTTATGTTGTAGATGGTTTAGATATTAAAAAAAAATAATAATAAAAAAAAAAAAAATGAATATTTTTGTACCAAACATTTTTCCCCAATTATTTCCGATTATTTCCCGATAATTACGATTTTTTCCTCGCATCAATATTATCCCGATAACAATTAATGCAACATTGCATCAACCATCCAATGTTTCAGGTGGACACTACACCCATTGTTTAACTATCAATTTTTCTAGTTATTATGAATTTCTCTTGGAATTCCAACCAAATTCCTAACAACAGCTATTGTAATTCTTTATAAATTCAACTCCACCAGCACTCTCCTGAGATATCTCTCTAAAGCTTCTATTGTCCCTGACAATGGGTGGAGTGTCCACCTCAAACATATCATGTTTCAAGCTTTGGCTCAAGTTTATATCCAGAAATATCACAAGCAATATGAATAACTGTGGAAACTTACATTCCCAAAAACAAAAGTTAAACACAACTAAAAGTTTCCCTTCAAACAAAAGAAATTTCAGCCAAAATATACAGTCCTCTCACATGCATTTGAAACTTGGCAACCCAAAAACCAAGAATGATGAACAGTCCCCCACAATACAAGGAAGAATAGGTGGCACAGCCATCACCCAGTCAGCATACATAAGCTATCTAATTTTCCCTTGTGTAACCCTACTTTTTTTCAAAATGACTGTTCGTTGGACCAGCAATACCACCATTGCAGAAGAATATATAACACAACATGTCAATTGCAACATTACCTTGCACAAATAGTGCATTAAAGTCATTTTATTGTTCCTTGCACGTGTGTCTGTCAGTTTAAGAAGGCTATCAAGTTTGAATCCAATTGCCGAACCTACAAACATTCGAAACAAGAACATTGTCACAATGGTTTATACATTTCATTGATTCAAATTTTATCCTTAAACACTTCTATTGCATAAAACTGTTAGCAATTACCGCGTGCTGTTCCCTGATTCAATGCATTTCCCAGTGAAAGAATCGTTTGCATGATTCTGCGTAGCTTGACTGATGCTCTAATCTGGTTGTGAGTTCAAAAAAGAATAGAATCAGCCCGTTGTAATGATTTCAGTTTCATACTAGAATCATCAAAACAAATCTTAATCATAGCTGAAAACAAGCTTTCTTTCAAGCCAAATATACCTCTTTAGAAGAGTTATTAATAATTACTAAGCTAGAACGCAATTCTGCAACCTGCAAAAATGAAAATAGCTTAAGGCAAGTTATTGAAAAAATGCAGAATTCACAAAATATCACTACAAAAAATAGCATAAAACACAAGAGTACCTGGGTAGAGAATGTAATCTTGAATGAAAAGACTCTCAACTTTGATTCCACCCTTGGTACCTTCATCAATTCCAGGAAAAACTGCAAATATATGTTCGCCAGCATAACTTATCACATCAAGATGCAAATGCCAAAACTAAGAACTGAAATAAACAGACAATGACTCTTTACTTCTTTTCAAAGGATAATTAAATGCAATACCTGCTCACATCTTCCCAAGAGTTCCTTGTCACCTGAATAATTCTGAATCACAGAAATAAGAGCCCTGGTTAGTTTGAATTTAGACCATATCCCTCCTTGTGCATAGTCTAACAAGACAATCATTAATGCTTCAGCTGTGCTTATTAGTCTATGTCATATGAACCACTGTGATTATTAGTCTATGAACCAGAGCTATATTTGTATCTAGACATCCTAAGAGAGAACTAGGGCAAAAAAATGTGCTGCTCCACCACAGAAGATACTACGATACCATAATTTTAAAAATGTCCAATAAATGGCCACAAAAGTAGGTCAATGGGACTATAATATACATCCAATGTGGGATGTGAAAGCAGCAACTCTTACATCAATACTGAAAGCAATAAAAAGAAAGTGAAAAGACTGCAGCATACATAATTGTCTAAGTAAATGAATCAATAAATCTAACCAAAAGATACAACAATGGCATAAGTGCAATTATAAAATAAACAGGCCCAAGACTGGAGATCTTGGTGCCAGGTGAGAGCGCGCGCGCAAGAGAGAGAGAGAGAGAGAGAGAGAGAGAGAGGGAGACTAAGGTACTAAGGGGCAGATGCAATGGAGGATCATGTCTCCCAGGGAGTGGCCAGGCTGAGGGAATACAACGATACAGTGCTGGGGGGGGGCATAGGAATGAGGAAGCCCTGCTCTCCTACCATAAAAAGCTGAAGAAAAGAAACTCAAGTTAGAACCCTGACTGCTAGGCAGAATCAAGGAGTCAGTCTAACAAGCAAGAGATGCCTTACTCTGTACCCATCTGGAGCTGATCCGTCAGACACTCTGATGATCCATGATCTGTGGCCTAGTAGTACAGCAATTCCATACTGGCCTTGAAGCTGTGCAAAAACTGTAGAAGACTACACAGTACAATGTATACTTTTGCATCTTACATTTTCTGATCTTGTAAGAGGTAGAAACAATCGGTTAAAAGCTCCCCCAGCTGTTCTTTGCTTTCCAGAATGACATCGTGACACAGAATTTCTCCCATTATCCTTATTCTGTACCCATCTGGAGATGTTCCATCAGTCACTCTGATAATACATGATCTGTGGCCTAGTATGGCAATTCCATACTGGCCTCAAAGCTGTGCAGAAGCTGTACAAGATATGAATACTTTTGCACCTTATATTTTCAGATCTTCTTGCAAGAGGTAGAAACAATTAGTTAAAAGCTCCCCCAGCTGCTCTTTGCTTTCTAGGACAACCTCATGACGCAAGGGATTTCTCCTATTATCTTGTGACACCCTGGTTTTAATCTTTATTTTGCTAATTTTTTGCAATTAGAGACTTATAATGTTGGGGTGCCAGCATTGATGCTATGAGTTAAAACCAATGTTGCAGTAATCGTTATCGGGATAATATCAGCGCGGGAAAAAATAGGTAAAAATCGCGAAATAATCGGGAAAAAAATCATAAAATACAAAAATATTCATTTTTTTCAAATTTTTTAATATCTAAAACATCTACAACATAAAATAAATACATTGACACATAAATATGATAAAAGAACTAATGTATAAGATGTGTAATATCATTTCTAGTGCTGCATCACACATAACAGTGAATCATGTCCTAAATAGTCAGTCCTAACTCCCGAGTCCCATTTCAACCTCAAAATATCAACAAAAAAGATAATAATGTATCTCATATCATGAGTCATAATGTCGTATACAATGAAATGAACCAGATAACTAACACCACTGATTTCCTCTGCCCCTCTTGCGAGAAAATGCAATAGCTTTCCCTCTAGATGTAGACGCTGGTGGAGTTGGCAGTGGACTCTGCGGTGCTCTAGAAGCTGAAGAACTAGTTGCTACAGGAGGTAGACCACATCCTCTACTGGTGACAGGGGTAGCCTAGGTAGGTTGTGTCACCTCCTCCTCCTGTTGCTCCTCCTCCTCATCAAAAAATCAGCAAAAAAAAATTCGCGATTTTTTCATCGAAATCACGATTATTTCAAGTTATCGTGATTTTTTGCGAAAATTAAAAAACAAAAAACAAAAAATAAAAAATAAATTAAGTAAAAATCGGGCGATAATATTGCCAAACTCAAAAAATCGTGATTTTCCAATATTATCGCGATTTTCGCAACACTGCTTAAAACTTTATTATGAGATGTAATGTTTTATTTTACCAATAAAATATGCTAGAACTGAAGGAAGGGGGGACACCAACAGATTATGATGCCCAGAGAGGAAAATGCATAATCTTAATTTAATAATTCCCTTAATGTGATTGTTGGGAAGATGAAGGGTCAAGGTGTGTTTATAAAAATCAATGAGAAAAGCCATTGAAGAGTTTTTTTATTTTTGTCATTGTGTTCTGAGCATTACTCCATTATTCTGATCATATACTCATTTTTCCCCCTCATTCAAAAACTCAAATTGGCATGAGAATTGGTGACAGCATGTGTAACAGAAATTGAATGAGTTGTAGTATTTTTTCCTGGGATTGGATGGCTCTGAAGACTAGCAGTTGTCTTGTTTGTGTGGCATAGAGGCACTGAACAAGGGAGGGTCAAGGGACTGCAGAGATCAGAGAGGGACTCCCTTGTGCTGTACGGACCTGCATTGTCATGTGTGAATGTTTATGAGCCTGGTCAAGGAATGGAAAAACTAAACACTGAGATCTTTTTCTGTGTGGAGAGTGGCCTTCACTATAGGAAAGTCTACAGCATAGCTGAACCTATGGTTGGGTGGAGAGTGGATCACCCTTCTTCAGTTCTAGATTGCAAAATATTTGGCTCAAGATAAGTATCTCTTATGCATGGTTATTTAATTGCTTTTCTCACAAGTTTATATGTAAATGCATTTACTGTTCAGCAAATTTATCATGGTTGTAGTTGTTATATTATTTGGCTATATCTTTCATATGTATTAAATTTTGTAGCAACACTGCTTGAGGAAGATAGGCTTCCTAAATTCTTCTTTAAACAAGTCATGTCGACATTTATGCTATAAATTTTCTTCTAGGAGGTTCCAAAAGCTGAAATTTGGACAATAGTGAGGGGAAATCCCGTTGATCCCCTCATCCAATTTTCAAATCTTGGGTCGTGAAATTTTATGAAATATGATCAGAGGAAGTAGGTCTTCTTAAATGAATTTTTAAACAGGTCATGTTGGCATTTCTGCTATAACTTTTCTTCTAGAATGTTTCAAAAGTTAAAACATGGACCATAGTGAGGGGCAATCTCATTGATCCTCCAGTCCAATTTTCAGATCTTGAGTCACGAAATATAGAAAATATGATAGTGAGAGAAAATCCAGCTGATTATCTAGTCCAACTTTTAGATCTTGGATCACAATATTTTAAGAGATATGATCACAAGAAATTGAGCTTCTTAGATGCTCCTAAAATCATGCATCAAACAGGTCATGCTGGAATTTCTACTATAACTTTTCATCTAGGAGGTTCCAGACGTTGAAACTTGGACCATAGTGAGGGGAATCGAAACTGATCATATGGTTCAATTTTCAGAACTTAGACTATTATAATTTAGGAAATATGCCCTGAGGCAGTTGCTATATTAGTTTGCTTGCAAATGTTTACAGAAATGTCTAAATGGTTGAATGATTTATTGCATATGAACTGTTAGATGAAATACCCCAGCAAAAATGGGGTTTTGTGCATGGGGATAGTATTGTTGTATGATAGCACTGTTGTAGTTGATCTATACCTATTTGCATGCACATTATTTGAAGAAATGTGTTAAAGGTGTTTTATTGCAATTTGCATTCAAACTTATTTAATAAAATACCTAAAAGACAAAAATCAAAAGTTGCTTAATTGGGTGGTATATTTCAGTTAGTATGTTACAAGTGGAATCAGAGCAATGTTTCTTATTTGATTTCATACAAAATGTTCGACAAAATATCTACAAGAAAAAGACTACTTAATTGGTTGTATACAAAGTACTTGAAGAAAGGTTTACATGTAAAGTGTTTGACAAAATGTATAAGAGATGAAAATCAAGTTTTTGCAAGTGTGATTAGGATAAATTTAGTAGAGGTATGTGACATATCCTGACAAGGAACATTTGAAAGTATACATGCTGTTTTTCTTATGACAAGCAACTTGACAATGAGCATTCCCCTTCTTAGCATCAATGAGAAACAGCTTAGCAGGACAGCAAGGCAAGCAGGAATAGAGCCCTATGGTGCATGTGTTGATCGAATTTGAGGGCTCTCTGCATTAAAGTGGGCGGCATTAACACAGATGAGGTTCATAGCTTCTCATGATAGAAAAAAAGCATTTCCCCTAAGCAAGAAAACAAATACAGACCACTCCAAAATTACTTCATATTTGTTTACAGGTTTGTGAAGTGCAAGAGTCTTTTACAGATTATGCAGGTATTCAGTCAACCTGATGGAGCTGCCTTTTTTCTGGTTTTAAGACTAAATCTCCTAAATTCATTCTATATTCAAGGGATGTTTTGGTATATGATATCCCATGTAATAATCTATTTAGACAGCATTATATAGAACTCTCAAAAACAGTGGAAACTAAAGAGTAGATGCTAGCAATTATTGTAACTAAATAAGATAACGTCTGGCTTTAGCTCTGCAATATAAGAGATTTTTGTTGATCAGAGCTAGCCGGCTTCCAATGCCAACAGTTTTCTGCTCCTGTACTTAATCGCGTTCCATATTGGACAAAATGTCATCTTCCAATTTCTTGCATCTATGAGGAGAATCAGCTCCCCGTTCTTCTATCCTTAGTCTGGCTTTGGCTTGGAATAGTTAAAAAGATTCCTGGATCAAACTGAAATTTTGCTGCAAAAAGTAGCCTGTTGCGGGGTAGAGTGGTAAAACAGAACCTTGTATCAATTAAAATGCAGGTGTATCAATGCAGAAAGAAAAAATATTTATGTTTGAAAAATACAAAAAAAGGAATAAAAATTCATATAGCTGACAACCACTGTAGTGAATGGATTAAAGTTTTTGAATATAACACAATATTGCTAGCATGTTTATTCCCTTGTGGAACCAAAATAAGCTGGCATCTTCTTCACGTTAACAAAAACAGCATTAAAAGGTATCAACTAAAAATGATATATGAAAGCTATATTTGAAGCGTAAATATAACTGAAAAGAAAAGGCCAGTTCACATAGAAAATGTTTGTTAACCATGTTTTACCTTCAACATCTCCATTTCTTCTTTAGTGGGGCTGAACTTTATAAGGTTCTCAACTTGGTCAACATCTAAAGTGGAACTATCCAAAGCCAAGATTGCAGTCTGTTATCCATAGAAACAAAGAAAAAATTAATGCATCATAGCATTTTATTTTCATGTTCGTCATTCAGCACAGTATTAAGAGATTCACAACTAAGCAGTAAACATCAGAAAAATTTATAAATCACAGCATTGTATTTTCATGTTTGTCATTCAGAAGAACATTCAGGGATTCACAACTCAAAAATAAACATTGGGGAAAAAAATATAAAATATGCACACACACGAAACAAATAATTGCAGAGAGAAGATTGATGTTTGATGTTATTATCCCATGTGTGTTAGAATAAAAAAGAAATGTCTGGTGAGTAAGATGGACATCCATGGCAACCAACATTATGTAACTAAAAAACAAGCGACTTGATTAATTTCCTAAGGCACTTTATTTGACCACTAGCTCAAAAGTATTATAATATATGAAGTACATTGACCATCATACTAAATATACTCTACTGCCCTCCCCCGATGGTCATATGTGAATCTTTACAAACTTATATGCACGAAGACTCTTGGTGAAAATATTTGCAGTTTGCTCCTGTATTGCACAATACAGCAGCTCTACAAGATAATACATGACGGATCCAAGGGTGGTCTTCGTTTGTGGGAACTCAGCCAGAGTCAATAGATCTTTGCATCCCATCATAGCTTATAGGAGACACCTACTCAAAGATGCTCATGGCCTCTTGCTTCTTAATGGTCTCTTCTACTTGCTGGGCTCCAACAAGTACACTTGCTTCCCTCATAGTAGGGGCACTAATGTAGTGACTATGTCTTAGTCAACCAAGCTCCTCTTCCACACATCTGAGATTTCATATCTTCCCCTCTCTCTATTGCCAGCCATGCATACATTGCATTTACCCTCTTCAATTTCCCCACCATCATCACAATCCTAAATGACTTCTCACGTACTATTATCCACTTCAAAACTAAGTATGTTGATGCCTATACCCTCCGACTCTCCTATTTAATTTCATACATTGCCCAGTTTTCTTCCCTTGTTGTCAAAGCCAAATAAGACCTACCATCCAAGTTGCTTTAGGAGGTCACACTGTATTCCTGTCCCTGGACCATAAATTGCCACACTCATACCTCTCCACCTAGTGTTTTAAATTTTCCCCATGAACTATTGGTAGAATAAAGAGTGTAAACATATGCATAAGCATCTCAGTTGTCCTGACTACTCACCCACAACCCACCCTTTTTTCTCTGTTAGGAACTTAGGAGAGACCATAGGTGTTTCCTTCATTGTAAGAAACTTGGCTTTCTTTCCACAAGGAGATGTGAGCTCCTTTTCTCCCTTAACCACTCCCCTAAAGATTTTTGGCCTACACTTCTCCCCAGGCCATCCACACTCTCTAAATTGATCATAGCTCCTTGATCCTATATATCACCTCTCTTAATGATATGACATCTCAATTTGCCATCCAGATACCACCCCATCACTCCTCCTATCATTAATTTATTCTTGCAAGCATCAAGAGAGCAGTTCGATTATGAAAACCAAGGAACCAGTAGACAAGGAAGGTTGTCAAGCTAGATTCTAAAGCACGATATTTGTTCCCTAGACTTACATTGTTCATTTTTTACTCATGTTGTTTGCACGTGATCCCCTCTTCATGGTCCCAACGTATCATTGGCCCCATCCTCAAATCGAGTGATACTTCCTTTTTTGCTTATCTATTTTTCCTTACTAGGCCTATGTAATTAAGCAGTAACTTCCAATCAAGATTTTATTGGTACCAAAATTGTGAAGAGGACACCTTTCAAAGCTTGGCATTACCCCAACAACCCATCCTACAGACAGGACCTTTCACATCCTAACACAAAGTACACCTTGAAGGCCTACGCCTTGTTGTTTCAAAGCCTGGAATGAAGGACCCCTTAAGGGTCTTGCAACCTTTCAAGGCCTTAATTTCTTGAAGTATTCAACCCTCACAACCTTTCAACATCTTTATTGGGACAAAATATTCATACTTGACAACTTGATACCTCTTCAGTAGCTAAGCGAAGGAAAAATTATAAGGTGTTGCATTTCTTCCAAGAAGGAAGTATTCTACCCAAAAGCAGCCTGCATAAGCCCAATAAGTAGCCATTCAGGTGAATATTTCTACCTAGTGTTCTCACACATTTTCCACTCACTTACGTACCCTTCCTTCTTCATGATCCTAGCATATCATTCAGCCCATCTCAAAATCAAGTAATACTTCAGATCCTAAAAATTATAGAACTATCAAGAATGGACACGTATTTGCCAAGCTCTACACCACACAGTACTTAACATGTGGGTTTTTGATCACTTGGAGAGGAGGAACCTCAAAACTATGGAACAAGAGATTTTAACAGAGAATACCAAACTACTGATCATATATTCACTCTTTCATCAATGAAAAGTGATTGAGGTGACCACTACAAAATACAAACACATATTTTGGTGTACAATCCACAGCCTGAGGTTTGCACTAAGGTGGGCCTTCTCAACCCATCTCAACAAATTATACATAAATCCCTCTCTGTACTCAAGTGTTAGTAACTTAGTGATTTCAAATGAATTTTCGACAAATCTCTTCTAAAATGTATCTCCTCGACAACCACATAATTGGAAACCGCTTTTCCAAACTCTGCACAATGGTGCTTAGCATGTGGTTTTTTTATCACTTGGAGAGGAAGAACCTCAGAACAAAAGGGCAAGTAATTTTGAAATGATAATACAAAATCACTGATCATACATTCACTTTTGTGGTATCGTTAGAATGGCCAAACAACGCTCTTTTGAGGCCCTTTTTTTGTTTTGCTGACTTAAAGAAGGCCTTTGACTATGTTCAAAGGGAGTTGCTTTTCTAAACAATACATGATATCGGTATCATTGAGACTCTTAAAGCTACTATTATGAGACTATGAGCTAATCATCAATTAACTTTGCACTCATAAATTTTCTAATTTTATTCAAAGCACCATAAAGATTAAAGTAGAGTTGTCCCCTTTATCTAATCTAAAATAGTAGTTGAGTCTTTCCACAAAGAACAATACCATGAGGGAGATGGTTATCTTCCACTTGTCAATGATTGCAATCCTTCTGATCCTTTACGCCTCCTCACTTGAGAAGCTTTAGAGATGGATTGATTCCGCATCTAGACTCTATGACCATAACCATATGGTGGTGAATAGTAGCAAAACTAAGGTTATAGTCTTTAATGTGCCCAAGAATTCCCTAGTGAATTACTATTTTATCTTCAAAGGTAGCGTGATAGAGATAACCACTACAAAAACATATTTGGGTGAACAATCCACAGGGCCAAGGTTTGGAATAAGGCAAGACTTCTCACCTCGTCATAGTAAGGAGTACAAATCCCTCTCATTGCTCGAGCACCAATGCAATTAGATACATTTTCGTAATACTCTTCTAAAATGTATCTCCTCAACTCAAGTATCATGCCCACTATTTATGGCTCTGATATCATGGGCATAGTTTTTTCCACATAAATGGGCTAAGGCTAGGAGAGTCTTGTTACCCAACAAAAATGGGTAACCCTATAGGAGAAAACTTTTCTCCTATATTGGACAACTAGCCAACCATCAACTGTACACATTGTCCATTGATGATGATATGCCACATTCCTTTGCCATCTACACGGATCATTCACCTCTCACCATCTAGCATTCCTCTTGAAAGAAGTTGGGCTACCACTCAGCAGGTACGTTAATCATTTTTGCAATCAAGTGCATTTACTTAATGTTATGGAAATTCTAACATGGATAAAGGGGTGATGTGGATGATTCATCGATATTGATTGTAAACTTGTTCTCTCACCTTACCAGACGAGTTTAATCTTTATCCCTAGTCTAATGGGACCTCCTCTAAGGCTTTAGGGTTATAGGAGGGGCACTACTCAAATGCCAGACCATTCAACTCATCTTTCTTGGCATTGAGGATTCTTGATGATGTACCCAACAGACCTTGCATGCCCCCAAGCTAGCCTTGACACTAATTGATGGGCATACCTTAATCTAGAGCCCAAACGATGATGATCATCCCTAGGATGATTAGGGATGGCTTGTAGTACCTGCTCCAACGCAGGAGAGAGAGTACACTACGTTGTCTAGATGGCACTCATGGTGATGATACAAGGCATGCATAATTGCCTTTTGGACACATGGAAATGTTTTGAGGCTTGATTTGAGGACACTCCCTGAAATTGTGGCTGATAAAGATGGTTGCACTTTTGGAGCCTTATTAGCCCTAAAAGGGCATGACATCATGCTTAGAGTGCCAGTTTGGCTCACATGTGTGGGTAAATAGTGGCATCTTTTATTTTATTGAGCTATTGGGTTGGCTTGTAGCCTATTTACTTTATGTCTACTCAAAATCAAACTTGTTTAAGGGCTTTTAATTAGATTAATTGATGTGATAGACCTATTAAAGAAGGATCACTCCATTGTTATTGTTCATCGTCACATTGCGGATTTCCACCTCTTAGAGAGAGCTTGATTCCTTTGCCATTCGCTACTTGTGGAGATGTGATCTTTTGTGTAGCTATTGTTGTTGGAGACTAGTTTATGTATTGGCAACGTTTTTTGGGGCTGATAGAAGGCAATTTCTTGGAAAATTTGTGAGCACAATTGCATATCTTTAATGGTTTTTCATGAGACAGATGTTTGCTAAGGTTTTTCTAAATGCATGTTTTTACATGATTGGAAAATCTTGGTTTATTATTGCAAGTTGAATCTATTTTTCTTGAATTCCCTAGAAGACCTCCTAGAGAGCTTTCTTCTAGATAATTTCTCCACTCATAAAAAGATAGGGTTTTGCAAGTGAAAACTAGGGTTTTCCCCTTTATTCCATACACAAATTTGATATCTCGTAAATTTAGCCCCGAAGACTCCATCAACCAAGTAGGTAAACGCATTGGGATCCTTATGGTGGTCAAAACTCATAAAAAAAATTAGCGTATTCTTCATTTTCTATTTTCCTAGGCTCTTAAAGACAAACCGCTAAGGCTAGGGTGTAAATTAATTGTGCAAAGGACGAAGTACCCTATCAATCCCCGTAGGTTATAGTCATGGATAGAAAGGAAAAACACCAAAATGCCCAATGTCTAGGCAAGTTTTGGGGCAACTGGGCAAAGAAACCCAAATTGGGGGTTTGCAGTGTATTTTACTCAATTAATAAGAAGAGAAACCCCTTTAGGAAATCTATAAATTCAAGAGGATTGAATTGATTTGGATCATGAATTGGATTGGATCATTTATCTATGTTTTTCTTGAGCCTGAGACTCTAAGGGTTTTAAGACCCGTTTTCCCTATCAATTTCAATGGTGAAAGATTCCACCCTAGTTGATAGAATTATTTCTCTTCTATTTTCTCTACTATGTTTTGGCACAAATTATTCTCTTTGTAGCAGCTCAGATTTGTCCTAGATTACAGGGCAAAAGGATTTGAAGCAATGGTGGTTTGATTAGTCATAAGGTCGTGGTCTCTTTGTGGTAATTCATCGATCAAAGAGCAATGAAAGTCAACTCTTTCCTGATGGCTACCAAAGACTCTTTTCCATAGGCAGTGTGTTACTTCTGTGGGATTTGGAAATTGAATGATCGTGGGAATAAACTCAGGCACCCCATCTATCTATCCGTGGAAAACTAGGAAGTAATTATTCTGGGAATTAGCTTGCGGCATATTAACACCGAAATATGAATAAACAGTGGGTTATTATGAGTTGTCATAGCAATTCCTAGTGCAAGGGTTTGAAGAACGAAACATCCACTCTGACAAGTTCCTTGCGAGTGGATCAGGGTTGGCAAGTGTGGTGGTTTATCTTATAGATCAGTGGAGACGATTGTGGTAGTTACATTGCGAGCAGATCAATGAAGTGATTGTGGTAATAGAAATTCAAAAATGGCGTGAGTTTTGCGGTGGTAGAGAGTGTAGATTTTTTTTACGGCAGCTCTCTCTCGCAGTACATACGCCAAAATATTGTGAACAGCGGCGATTGCGGGAAGGTCCAAGCGGGCTATGGCATACCCAACAAAGGTTAGCGAATTATTGTTGACGGTGGAAATTGCATAAGATAACATTAGATGCATTGTAATTCCAAGGCCCATTTAGCGACCACGTCAAGCGCTCGAGCACACAACGGAAGGCGACTCAAGTAAACTTTGTTAGAGCATCGTTGAATGGATGGAATTAATAGGACCCACAATTAAATTGTTTCGTATGTCCAAGTAATTTTGTATGATAGTCATTTGAATCAGAAATATTAATTAAGATATTGATTGTGTTGTAATCATTTACTAATTTGTTGTTGCAGATGATGGTGGGACTACCATGGATATAAGTTGGGACTATTGTTATAATAACCAGGAGGAGTTGTGAAATTTGAATCATTGTGGATTGTTCCATAAATATCATTCATGTTTTCTTTAACTGATTAAAAATCGAAGACTAATAGAATTAATCAACTTCTCTATGATTCTAAAACCCTAAAGCAAAAATTGACCTAACCCACTACATAGGGAAAAGGTTAAATTCAACTAGGGCTTGTTGAAGGAAGACAATGGAGCTTCTTTGGCTTGATCTCACCTTGATTGACCTCATAGACTCGAAATCTAGCCTTTTTCATGGTGAAATTTCCCCTTGTAGGATTGACGTCATCATCCCAAGGAAATTTTTGCCCTAACAAAACCCTAATCTTAAACAAGGCTTCAACTTGGGATTTATTTGAAGGTTTTCCATCTCCCAATGCTGATTTCATCATTAAGAAAACTTCTTTATGCTTGCATGCCTAGGTAATCCTTTATTGAGCTTCACCTTAAAACCCTAGGTCTCAAGTATTCTTTTAAAAGGCTTTGTTTATGGTACATTGTTCCCTTTACATAGAGAATTTTTCCCTAATCCATAGAAGAACCTCACTTAGCCATTCAATTATATCACCTTGAGCCAATTGACTTAGAATATCCTTAGTTGAGAAACTAGGAAACCTCTCGTGTGGTGAAATTCCACTAAAGAGCAAGAGGTGGGGTGCTTAGGTGACAATGGCAATCCACTTCATTGTTGCATCTTGGTCTAGCTCTTGCCTTGTTAGGCCTCTCATAAGGCTTGTTGGATTTTGAGGAAACAAATCCAATTGCTTATGTTGTAAGCATGATTCACTACATACAAATGATCCCCCAAAACGTCATTCAAGTAGAGTTTGATCCCCATCCCTTGCACCCAATTCTATTTTCACATTGGTCTCCTTTCTCCACAAGATATGGAGTTGAAGAGAATCGGCTTCAAGAAGGGGCATGAATCCAGTCCTAGCTCTTTGCTCAAAGGAGACTACTTCCACAAGCGCTACCAATGGGCAAAGACAACAATAGTTTTCTAAGACCTCTATATTTCTTCAACCTATTAGCATCTTTGATGACCACCTCCCCATTTTCATGTTATTTTTAGATGCCCTTGGTCACCTCCTACCCTTCAAGCAACAATTGAACAAGACAAATGGAAACAATATTTATCGACAATACATCTAATTCACTTGGATCATTGCTCTAAAGACCTTGATTCTAAGATGCCAATATATTTCGAGGATATCATGCAGCTCAAAGACAACTATATAATTAGGGTTGATTATACTTGTTGGGTATATTTGAGGCATAGCCTTACAACTTCTCTCCGCTAGTTTAAGAGTTTGCTCTCACCAACTTCAAATTTAGACAAATCACAACAATCTGTAGTCAATGTTGATTTGTCAATTGTGTCAGTTACAAGTGATTGAGTCAAAGGATCATCTTTCAATGTCCCATTTATTATCAAAACGGAGGGAGGTATATTTCCTTTACTAAGACTTGAGAGGTTCCCTCACTACCTTTTTTAGTACCGAAACCATAAATGCCAAGGTTTTTTTACAAGTAAATGTTGGGATTCAACCTACAAGAGATAAATGTTATGGATACATTGCAAGACAAACTTTATCAAGTTGATCACTTCATTTTTCCCCTCTATCCAAATGTTTAGTGGCAACATGTAGTAAGCAAATCCAAGACACAGTTGATAAGATAAAATAATTTTATTAGTGTCCAACAAACTGTCCACAAAAGTACATCAATGGAACTAAAGAGTACAATTAGTATGAATACAATGTGGGAGTGCAAGTGCATCTCATAGAAAATGCCAAAAATATATGAAGAATGAAACCTACATAAGTATATCATGAGAACATATGTATAATACCATGACAAAGATATGGTGCTATAAAACACAAGTGAGTTTGTACGTGACTGGAAAGGTGGGATACCCAACCCAAGAACCTGCCAAGAAAGAGAAAGTGAGAGATTGAGAGATCAAAAGATGAGGCCGATGTTGTCAAGGTCTCCTAAGTATGTTGGTTGAGAGTGTGGAGGGAAACCTAGGCATTGGTTCATAGTCGAAGTCCGCTGGAACCATCGGGGATCTCGAGTATATGATCTTGGGGAGAATGTATGAGCAAGGGATACTCCTAGCATCCAAGTTTGAAAGAAGCAAACTCCAAATGGATTTTTGGTTGCTCCTCTAAACCTATGAGAGTGGTCTGATAGGCTGATAGGCGGGAGGTGCTCTACTCTAGATCCATCTGGAGCTGATCTCTTTAATGCTCTGAGAACGTGTGGCCAAATGGACAGATCGGTACCTTTGAATTGTTCTTAATGCAATAAGGTGGACTCCTAAGGAGGAAAGTTGAGGAGAAACATAGGGTCTCACCACCCTTCTACCTTGTGCACTTCAATAATCTGTCTATCATTTGTTGCTCTGATCTGACGGATAAACAAGTATGAGGTAATCAATTTTATCATCCCCGGACTAGGCGTGCATGCACAAGCTGACAATTGTGGCTGAAGTGTTGAAAAAGGTTGTTATTGATGTTAAAGGCAGTCCAGATGAAAGGGAATGTTACATAATCAAATGGCATATTTCGAGACCTTTCAAGTTTCCAGTGATAAGTGACATGCCTTCTAAATCCTCACAATTGAGGAGAAATGAATTTTTGAATGCATTCATATATATATATATATATATATAGATTGTCATTGCAAAAATTGGCCCTAAAGTCGACCCATCTTAGCATCCAAAATGCACATAAATAGTAGGAGGTTTGTGCCATTAGCTAAGCCATCAATTCAGTCCTGCCTTGGAGATCAGAGTGAAGTAAGAGGGCAAAAGATCTAAGAAAAGTTAAAGCGAAGTCTAAGTGGAGGAGAGGAAGTGCTGCCCCTACACGAGCTGTAGGTGGCTCCTTGGCACAGTTTGGGGACAGTTTTTCAGACCAATTTTTTAGTGTTGCCCACATTCCTTGGAGCGAGCCTGAAATTCTTGAGGAAGCTGAGTCCTGGTTGAGATGGACAGTGCAACCATATGTTTAAAAGAGGCCCGAGTTGAGGAGTCTACTTCGAAAGAGCTGTTGAAGCTTCTTGCTGTAAGGCCCACAGTTGTGGATGTTCTATTAGAGAGTGCATAGCAAGGAAAAGGTTATTACAGCATTGGATGCTGTTGGAGTATTTGCAGTTGGTCGCACAAATAGAAACAAGGTTCTCTATTGCAATTCAAAGACCAAGAGATCATCCTTTGTGCAGAAGCTAGAACCAAACTAGCAGATCGACACTAGTGCTGAGATAGCTTCTCAATTAACTAGATTTGTTCACTATCAACTGCATATTCAAACTATTGGGACAGTATATATTGCTTATAATGAGAATCTACTGCAAGGACTGCAGCCAATCCTAAGGAGGACAGAATACTTCTTAATCAAACAACAGGTCTGTCTTCCACAGAGTAACTTGGACACCTGGGCAGCATAAATCTGTTGACGAGGCTGTATATGTTAATTAAATTATTGCGGAACTATGAAAACCTCAGCTGGTATAAGCATTTCATTTTCTGTGACTGATTCAATAGAGGTTATATCAGAGGCAGAGCTGAATATCTTTGTTGTGTGGAAGGTTGAACCAGCCTCAAAAAGTGCGCCAAAAGGTGATCAGACCTGAGCCCTATCCAAGGACAGGAAGAGATTGTATTGAAGGAAGGATAGACCAGAGAGCCATCCTACACTCATATCAATTTGGGTTAGGAGTTTTGACAGTCAAGGCTAGTGACGACTATTTACCGGTACCACGGGGTTAGCAGAACTGATCTCTATCCATGGATGACCCAATCACGAACCATACAAGAACAGGATATCTATATTCCAAGAGATAGGAGAACTGGAGGTTCTCGAGGGTTTGCATTTGTTCGTTACAGATATAGATATGAAAGTGATGCTGTGAAATCTGTTGAAACGCTTGATGGTATGACATTAGAACCAAGATACACCAGGGTCCAGTTCCCAAGGGATGATGAAAAATCAACACAGTTATGTGCATGACAGAATTGTAGGTTAGTGCCTACGAATTTGCTGAGTTGGTGCTCAGCTAGGGGATTGGAATCTCCTATAGGTTGATGCCAACGAATTTTTTGAGTTGGTGCTCAGCTAGGGGATTGAAGTCCCTTGTAGGTTGGTGCCTACAAAAATTTCAGTTGGGGCTTATATTGATTCACCTCCCCCCCCCAGTATTTCCAACATGAAGACCCCCTAATGAAGAGAGCTCAGCATCTCTGGTCCTGGTGCCAGAAGAAAGTAGAGATGGAGGCCCCTAAATCTCTATAGAGGCAGTGATAGTGCCCTTTGATCTCATAGTACAAGGGACACCGAAAAATAAGGTGCATCTCTTTGTTCGACTCTTGATGTGGCACACTTGGCAGTTCCTATCAATTCATGGTATATGGTGATTTGCCTTTATCTGGAGTCAATGGGAACCGACTCGAAGCTATCCCAAATGTATACTGAGCAAGTGCATCCAATGTCTATGCATATCTACTATTAGGAGGGTAGACGATAAGGCCATCACACACCTTCAAAAAGTGCTCTAGGTAGAAAGATAATATATATTTGAGCTTAGGCTCATAAGGGGTGAGATCTAGGTGACTTGAATATACAATCTGTAAATATCCTCTCTGATAGCCTAATTTAGTACATGTCTAGTCGATAAGAGATGGTGTCGTGCACGGGGTTGTAGGGGAGTTCTTTAGCCCCCCTCAGCTTGTTTTCTTGATTTTTACAATGAGCTCCGGATTCCCTTGTTGATTTGGGGGTGGAGCTATAGCCTCTGGATTCCCTTGTGACTTGAGGGTGGTGGTTTAGCCTCTCGGTTCCCTTGTTGATTTGAGGGTGGAGGTATAGCATCTTGGTTCCCTTGCTGATTTGAGAGTGGAGGTGTAGCCTCTGGATTTCCTTGCTGATTTGAGAGTGGAGGTGTAGCCTCTGGATTTCCTTGCTGATTTGAGGGCGAAGGTATAGCCTCTGATTCCCTTGTTGATTTGAGGGTGGAGGTATAGCCTCTAGATTCCCTTGTTGATTTAAGGGTGAGGTGTAACCTCTAGATTCCCTGGTTGATTTCAGGGTGGAGGTATAGCCTTTGGATTCCCTTTCTAATTAGAGGGTAGAGACGGTGGACCTCTGGATTCCTTGTTTCAGTCTGTAATGGAAAAGCCACGGTTCTTATTGGAGTAGTTGAAGAGTGGAGGTGGTGTACCTTTGGATTAATAGTAAGATATTGACTGCATGAAGTAGATGGTGGTTGGAGACGGATGGTCCTTTGGAGTCCCTATTTCAGCTGGCAAAATTGGTTTAATCCCTTAAGCACTCATCCTCAAGCTCTGGAATCTAGCTCGACGGTGACTATTGCAAGAAAGGCTTGGTTGCAGTGTGTCTATGGTTGCGTAGAGAGTTGAACTCCCAATATAAGTTGTTGAGCACATTTTACCATATAAGTGTATACTCAAGCCTTTGTACATTGATTGCTAAGCATATGTTTGATGTGTTGACTTAAGGCTTGTAATGGTATTGATTTAACGTGTTGATCATGCCCGTGATCTAATATGGAATGTGATTTCCTGTATGCTCAAGGAATGTTGATTTTCCTATTAGGTTCCCGAGTACAATGAATGGATCCCTATATGCATTTCATGAGCTTGTTTTGGTTTATTATTATCCTAAGAGACCTACAGATTTCTGAACTATTATGAGCTTGAAATATGTCTAATGGGCCTCAGTATAAATGAAAAGACAGATCTGTTGTATTTGTTATGAAATTCATAGAGTTGGCTTTTAGGTCTTGATATCAGTTACCAAACTCATGAAGGATAGCATTTGTGTATATGTAAAATTATACACATGCATTTATATAAATATATGTATATAAACAGGGCGGTTAAAGCCTCTGAAAGCTCAGGAGGGATAGCATTAATGCCAAATATGCACATGCATTCTAAGCTCAGGAGGGATAGCTCTGTGAGCCTTACAACTGTGTGTGTGTGTGTGTGTTGAATGGGTTAGTCGAGTCCTATTAAAATCTCAGGAGCTAAGTCACCAGACACGTCCCCCCCCCCCCCCCCCCCTTGTGTCTTGAATCCTGCATGTTTGACACGAGTTTGATTTGTGTCCTACTCTTCGAACATGAGTTTGACTCAATTCGGACACGAGCCCTACTGGTGTCCTGAAATTTGGACACCTGTCTTGTGAAAAAATGTCATTTTCATCATTTTACTTAAATTTTTAACATTACCACGAAATGACTCGGGAAGTTTGAGAATGGCTTCAACCTCATTGGATTTCATATGGAAAAAGTAGAATTTTATCCCACTCAAAATCCAGCAGACTTAACAGTTTTCAGGATTTCAGGGTTGGGGGATTACAACATTTCCAATGTATTTTGTCATGTATTAGGGTATGGAACTAGTATTTAATTAAGAGGACCAAGCCCTTTATGTACCTTGATGTTGGTGGCATTTGATTATTGAACTCCTCTATCATGATCATAGTAAAAATTCACCCATCACTCAAACAGAATCTCGATTTGACATGTTAAGCTTTTTCTATCATATTTTAATACTTAAAGGGTGATGTTGATGATGAGGATCCCAATATAGGCAATGATTTTGATGATATATTGTACTAGTTATTTGTTGTAGCATGATAGTTTTTGGACTATACACACCATTTAGGGCCTCTCTGTTGATGTATTTTTGGTTCAGAGATGGATTGAATTTGCCCTCAATGTTATATTGGCTTTATGCATTAGTTTTGTATTGAATTTGTATCATCATCATCTAAATGTTTTATATATTTCATGTTTTATGTATATTCACTAACTTTTTTATATTTTTTAATATATAATATATAGTGTGTCCTCTGTGTCTTGTTCTGCAGGGGTCATCGTGTCACGTGTCAGATACTTGTGTTTTTGTGTCCTACGTGTCTCGTGTCCTCGTGTCAAGTGACTTAGCTCGGGAGAGATATCACAACATGTATATATATGTGTGTGTATATATATAGCTACATGGGCTAAGCCATAAGGCGTTAAGGGTTCGACCCTCGAGTCTGGATAAACCCAAATATATTTATACGCATATGTTGCAGAGTTGAACTCTATTAGCCAAATGAGGAGAAAGAGAGAGAGAGAGAGAGAGAGAGTGGACTCCCTGTCTAATCATATGGCCTAGAGTTGTGACCAAGGGCACTCATGTAACACCCTTCTCCCACATCTACCCAAGTAACAGGGCAACTGGGCTAAACATGTGACGAGAGGCTACTATGATGGGATTCAACTTCCTATGTGACCTTCAGAAAGTGGAATTGACGGAAACACACACAACATACAGACCTTCCACATCAACGACAGGACTCCCAGGAACCATACCAACCACTCACGTAACTAGCCCCTGGGTCCCACTGAGTTTTTAGACTAATTAACCCCCGGACACTCCCATGATATGGGCATCCATGCATCCAAAAGGCTTTGGACGCTCCCACAACATGGTGTGCCAACGTCCAAGGGCTATTTTGCTCAATGTTGTGCCAGCATCCCTGGGATTTGAGCCACTTTTTCAGGCCCAAAGCCTAAGTCACTGCCCAAAACTAAATGACACCTTCAAAACAAAAAGATAACAAGGGAATGATGATACAAATGCAATTACTTGAACAAGGGCTTGAATGGACCTCCACTAGCCATGACGGGCATTTCATCAAACATATCACAAATATGTAATCTACATATCTAAGCATTGGGGTCTCATACTTATCTGAGAATTGCTAAGGAGCATTGTTCCCTTATATCATTTGCTGCATTATCATCTATTAGGTCATAGATACATCATTCATTAATTTACAAATAAAAACATGAGGAGAGTGATACATCATCATTGTCATAAAAATGCTTATAACCAACATAATAACAACAAAAATATTAAGGATACATTAGCGATAAGATCCACATATACACCAGTTCATTTACAAATAAGATATCAAGGAAAGAACCTCTTATTAATGAATGCAAAAGCCAACCCGCAATGGGACTACCACGTTCCACCAGACCATAGAATGGTGAAGCCAATTCTCTCTTCAGCCATTCACCCCTGTGCCATATTCCGAGCATGAATGTGGGACTCAAACCAAAAGAACGAACCAGGGTATCCCAATGCTAAACCACCTCACCCTCATAAATAGAAACCAAGCTTTACCGTAATCCCTCTTGGATCACTAGGCCAACACAATAAATATGTAATAACAAGCTTTACCATGATCTCCACCAGATCACTAGGCCAAAACAAGCATGGATGCCACCGGATTTCTCCACCTACATGGTGGGGAATTTTCCTGTCTCCTAGTCTCTCAAGATCTACCGAAATCCACAGTCTAACCTAGGGATCACTGAGCCCTAAACCGAGACACCACCCTCTAGGCTTTACCGTATATCTCGCCATTCACCAATAAGGATTCCTAGGCCTACCAAGGCAACACAAAATTCAACTTTACCGCAACCCACATTGCATGTTAAGTCCCTATAATACTAGTGTATTCCCCCATTATTATTGTCATTGTAGACCTTATTGTTATTGTTGTGCCCATGTTGTCCCCATATTGTTATTATTGTGCCCCATAGAAGCCCACTATTGTTATTGTTATGCCCTTATATTATTATTGTTCTGTCAGCTCCGATTATATTGTGACCCCTTAGACTCCGATATATAGAAAGGAGGTTTTGTCATTTGAATCATCCAAGAATTGTTCATTTGTGTAATGTAAAGGAGGTTGCCCCCTGAAAGAGGCTGCTTTTGAGGTCGTTGACCCATCTTTTCTCTCTTTTTGTGAGCTAGTTGCATAACAGTTGGTATCAGAGCTTTGGATGCTAGGGTTTCCCTGCTTCAAACATGTCCTTGTGGCATTTTCGCTATAATTTTTTTTCTACGAAGCTTCAGAAGTTGAAAAAAAAAACTTTTCAGATGAAACCTTGATGAACGTCGTGTCTGAATTTCAGATCTTGTCTCGCTATATTTTCGGAGATATGATCCAAGGAAGTTAGGGTTTTTGCAGGCTCCTGAATTCCATCTCAAACAGGGGACCTTGGGAAAATCGTCATTACTTTCTCTCTGAGCATTAGATTCGAATTTTCGTAAGAAGTGACAAAAAGAGGACAAACTGTAGTTGATTGGGTATCGTTTTCAGGTCTAAAAGTCGAAACAGTGACACGTGGCACTTTGTACAAGTTCACTCTACTGAACCAATCTATAATCAGGTCATTGTGGGAGATTGGACATAACACTTTCTCGGAGAATCCAATCTCAATCAGACTTGTGGGGTTGGAAAGAGGACTCAGAGGTCTACCACAGAACGAAATTTTAGACCTTGGAGATCTACCATTACAAAGATACAACATATTCGATATCGAGCTCCTACAAACAAGAAGAAGAAAAAAATATGTATTTTTTCAAAATTTGCATAAGTTTTGTTTGAAAAAATAATTTGAAGTGATTCAAAGAGCATAGTGAAGCATAATACTCATTAATTGATCCCCCAAAGAAAGAAAATGGAAACACCTAGTAAGCAACCTGAATGTTCTACTATGACGCATGAAAAAGAGGAAGAAATGCAACACGATATATCAAAATTAGGAGACCAAGTGCAACAATTTTCGCTCTCAAAAAGAGTAACCAAAAATGAAATGGAAGCTAAGATGGATGTTTTGAAGAATAACTTAAAATCAGACGTGGAAAGATTGAAGAATGGCATGAAAGCTAATATGGATGACATGAAAACTAATATGGTTGACATGAAAGATAATAAGAAAGATTTTAAGAATGGTTGAAAAGCAGACATGGAAGGTTTCAAGGAAGGTTTGACAAGGTTGCTACAAGAAATGTTTCCTAATGGCAAAAAAGTATTATTAGATGAAACTCATGATGAGAACAAAAGAAATGTTAATCATGATTTCATAGACTCTAACATTGGATCGAAGACCCACCATGTTCCAAGGATCGATATGAGGAATTTTGATGGCAAGGATTTCGTAACATGGATACTACAGATGGGGCAATATTTCGATCTCCATAATGTGCACAATACACAAAAAGTACGCATTGCAACTTTATATTTGGAAGCCAATCAGTTTGTATGGTATTGATGGCTTTGCTCTTGTAAAAAAATTGTCACTTAGTCAATTTTTACGGAGGAAATGATGGCACATTATGAGGATACTAAGAGCAACACCTTTTTTAGTCAACTGGTAAATCTCAAACAAAAAGGTTCAATGGTGGAGCACATTGAGGACTTCCAAAAATTGAATATAAAGGTAAATAATATTTCAAAACAGCAACAAAAATGGGTTACAAAGATGTTGGGTTATGACTTTGAAATCATCTACAAAAAGGGAAGCAAGATGTTGTTGCAAAAGCAGTCTCAAGAAAGGATGAGGATGAGGAAGCATCATTTTGTATCATTTCTATTATCCAACCAGATTGGATAAATGAAGCAAGGGATGAATAGAAGAATGACAAAGAAGTGTGGACACTCATTCAAAAGTTGCAGCAAAATCCCAGTACATCTAACACATTTAGTTAGATATTGATTCATTATGGTAGAAAGATCACTTATACCTCTTTAACAATTCCCAACTAAAACAAAAGATTCTTCTCAAATTGCACATCTCTCCGTTAGGAGGGCACTTAGGATTTTTAAAAACTTACCACAAGGTTAATAAGGATTTTTTTTGGGATGGCCTTCAATCTGATATTCAAAAGTTTGTGGCAAAATGTTTGGTTTGCCAACAAAATGAAGTTAAAACAATTAAGACCCCAGGTCAGTTACAACCTTTATCCATTCCAAGTCAATGTTGGGGGG
>APFE030597661.1:65921-91381 GCA_000404065.3 Pinus taeda
ATAAATAAATAAAAAATAAAAAATAAAACCTTGCTATCTTTGAATAGATGCAGAAAACAATCCACTAAACCTTCAACAAAATAAGAATAATTGGCCAAACAATTCAATTGTACCTGTACCAAATAAAATAAACCCGAAATGATGGCGCGTCCCCTCGAGTTTTCTGTCTACAAAATGTATGGCCTGAACTCCCAACCATCGCTCGGCAATTTCCTCCAGCTAACCTGTAATTGGACGCACATTGTCTTCTCGAGTGCTAAAAATTGGGACTCCCCATTTGAGCAAATGTTGGTCCGGATAATCAAAATGAGGGTTTCTTCACATTCAAACAAACCGAAGAAAACGATTAAACCCCAGTAGGAATCAACGGCAACATAACCACCAAACAAAAGATTGCACTGTATACCAAAATACGCTTCAGAAAACTTAGATATTGCAACAACACAACAAAAAAAGAAAAATCACATTATTACATAAGCAAAGGCCAGAAGTATCAAACTGC
This sequence comes from Pinus taeda, assembly GCA_000404065.3. Taxonomy (NCBI): domain Eukaryota; kingdom Viridiplantae; phylum Streptophyta; class Pinopsida; order Pinales; family Pinaceae; genus Pinus; species Pinus taeda. Next base: position 66,424 of record APFE030597661.1, read on the forward strand.
CCTAGGCATCCTCCGAACAAAAATAAACCAGCGATTAAAGCAACTCCGCGCACAATTTGATGACAATTCAATGGAAATTTCGCTAAAACTAATGGCAAGCAATCAAGATGAAGGTGGAAACCTCGGAAAACAGTTTGTCGGTGGAACAAAATGAATCTGTCGTTTCTTGAATTAAATAATCCCTGTTCCTTGACCAAAACCGAAGAGAAAAATATACAATAAAATGGCGAAAAATTCCTGTACCGAGATTTCACATTTACTTGCCGTATGCCTCGATCGATGACTCCTTCCTTTCGTTGCCCGTTGCCTTCCAATCCAAATTTCCACCAAAGATTTATTTGCAACCCCTCTTTCGGCTGGTAACTGTAAAATTACAATAGTACGGGGGAGATTGAGATTTCACTTTTGTCAGAAGAGAAGCCAAGAGAAGAGGCGAAAGGCCTCGGTGATAAAGTCAAACGGCTCGGTCAGCATTCAAAATAGAATAAATCTGCACTCTGTTTCGACGCAGTTTAAAAGGCGGTTGGATTTATTATGAACAGGATGAGATTTCGTAAAAGGTTTAAAAAGGGTGGAATTGCCGCATTTTGCATGCCAGATGATTTGAAATAAAAATAAATTGATGTCCGGTTGGTTTGTTTGTGAGCACGGCGAGATTCGGTAAAAGGGTAAAGTAGTCGCAGGACATTCAACTTGCCGCATTTTGATTGCTGGATAATTTTGAAATAAATTCAGCCTCCATAATAATGTTTCCGAAGGCTCTATCATAGAAGATTCGATGGTTCCTGTTTCTGGGGATTGTAATTATTTAGTTTAATGGGTGAAAGTCATGATGAAGGGTTGAGGGTGGGGGGAGTGGGTATCTATGGGTGGTTTTGAATTTGAGTGTTGGGTGGGTATGGATCAGGTTGCTTCACGTGGTCAACGAAAGAGATAAAATATGCTTTCTAGGAAATGGATGATGAGTTTGAAAGCGAGGGGAGGGAGGGGAGTTTTTTTTTTTCTAATTTGTAAAATACTTTCCTCTCACGTTTGGATAGGGTTTTTTTATTAATAATTTTTTGCAAAAACTTGCACAAATAAATTAAAAGAAGCTTAGGTTTTCCAAAGTTTTGTTCCATTAAAAAAGTAGCCATTAATTATAATTATGTTGTTTTTTTTTTAAATTTTAGAATTTAATATTGTAGGAATTTATAATGATTTAGATTTTTGTGTGAAAATTGTTATTGGAGTTTTTGTAATTTTTTTTTTATTTAGATGTATTATTAAAAATTATTGAAATTATACATAATTTTTTGTATTTATGGTAATTTAATTAAAAATTTGTTACAAAATTAAATTTATATGTATTATATCTGGATGTGGGTGATTATCAAGGTAATTAAAATGATAAGATGGTCAGGTGGCGAAAGAACTGGCCACATGGCCACCTGCGTCTTCCCCATGGCAACCTGAGACGCATTCAAGGCACCTTGCAAGCGCCATTAAATGAATGTTATGGCCGAGACAGCACAACAACACTCATAGTAATAGCATCTACAGATCATTATGCAATTCCTCCTCCCCTGCTCCATTGTGTTTGCCCTCCACAGGCCGCAGAGCCCTGTTCACGCACTGTAACAGGTAGTTGTTGTTGGCTACTAAGTTGTATTGACCTGGGCAACGGATTTCATTATTCCCATACCAGACTCTGCAACTTAGCTTCGGCTCAGACCTCCTTTGTCCATTCTCTATGCAGTTATTCCACCAACCCCTCTACTGCTAACCTTGTTTTCAATCCTACCATGGCTCGCGTTCGACATCGAATGCGAAACAGGAGAGGAGGCATTTGCGCCGGGAGCATCCGCCCTCCTGTAACGCCCAACCCTGACTATGTCTCCCTTGCATCTTCAACTGACAATCCCAATCCACATAGCTCCTTCTTTGGATGTTACCTAGACACCTGCAGCATAAGGGGAAGAGCTAGGCTCCAAGGTACAAGAAGAAGGGATGTTGTGGTTCACACTGCCAATTTTCCCCTTCCTCTACATCCAGCTCCCCATACCACGTAATTCCGTTTTCGCAACACCCTGAATCGACCCGTAATCACTGCCACCATTACTATCACATTCTCTAAAGAAATTGACCCGTCGGCACCTCTGCCTGAGCACAATGATGAGCAGAACAGGGCAGAACCAAGCAACAGGAGCATTCGCAACCCTGGAAAACAACAAACTGACGAAGATAGAGCCACCCTGCATGGTAAAGCGTTGGCTGGCAGTCTGCAAGCTGCGGAAGGCAAACTTGGTGACATGTAGGCTTCAGGCAGCCGACAAGGCGACACGTCTGGAACGCATGCGGGCGCAGGTAGCACTAAGGGCGTCCATCCAACTCAAGGCAGTGGCACGTCAGACGAGGAAAACGATTGGGATAAATACGCGTGTTCGATCGTGGAAGAACCGGCCCCAGACAATCTCTAGTCTTGACACTTGGCAGCTAGGTGTCGCTTTTTGCCAGGTGGATGCTTTTCATGATGACTGGGCAATTATGGTTAAGTCTGTGTGTTTTATGGTTATGTCTATGCAATGTCTAAGATGTTTTGTTTGTTTTTTGGTCAAAACTGATAACCCCTGTGTGGGTTCTTTTGATTTCATGGACTGGTTTCCCCTTTGTTGGGGCAGTCAAGGCTAGACAGTCTTATTTTGTGATGAATGATGCTCAGTACTATTGAGGCCATGCCTCACTGTAATTACTTTTTTGTATCATATTAATGAACAATCTAATTAAAAAATAATAATAATAATAAAATAAATAAATAATAATAATATAAAATAAAATAAAATATAAAATTAATATAAATTATTAAAAATTGATTAAAATGATTGATAATTTTTTGTATCGTGAAATTATTGCAATTTCATTAAAAAAATAAATGACTCTGATAAAGATTTAATGATTTATGTCTTCGTATAGATAAACATGTGTGTTCTTGTTTATATCTTCATATAGATAGCCATGACAATTTAAAGACAAGAGCATTCAAAGCACAACACTAAAACTACAAATGATGTTAATAAGAGAATGAGAGAATATACTATTACATCAACTTCAAAACTTGCACCTCAAAATTAACTTCGAGGTTGCCTAATCTTGTAGAAAACGATCCTTGTGTTTCTAGAATCTGACAATACAGAAAGTTAGAGTTTTCATTAATCCACAACTCTAATTGAATTTTTGAAGTGGTGCCAACGAATCTTGTAACAAGCATGCCCTCTTTCCAATGATAAGCCTATTACTAATCTAACAAAAATTTCAAGCATGAGTAGAGTTCTCCCACTATTTGGGATTTATGCATTCAAGAAAAATGCAATTAAGAGTTTTGGCCTAATTTTGAATTGACCTTAACCATCAAAAATTCTCTCAAAATTCTAGATCGATGGAAACTTTAACTTTCTGCATCATCGAATTCCAACACCAAAGGGAAGTTCACTACATTATTAGATGGCTACTAATAACATATATCTATGTTGAATTTCATTTTACATCAATGTTCATTTTCTTCTCTTAATAAAGTGTGTAAAGGAAGAGGGAAAATAGAGACTATCACAAAAACGACCTCAATCGCAACAATTACATCTCTATAAATGTAGACATAGTTTAAAATTAAAATAATACAAGAGAAATTGTTAAAAATAAAATAGTAACAAATGGATTCTCCAAAAACACTTTAAAGGAAACACAAGCAAAATCTTCAGACACCCACATGTTCAAACATCAAAGCTTCTTCTATAGAGCAAGTAAAAAGAAAGAGAATATTGTAAGCAAAGTCAATTGATATTGTAAGTGAAGTCAATTGTTATAGTTTGTTTTGCTTTCCTCTTCTAATTGTGGGACATGTTCCCTAAGTGTGGTTGTGCATGTGGGTGTAAGTTTTTTTGTGTAAGAAAAGGAGGATATTTGACCTCTCAAAGTTGATTTCCCTCTAAAAGCAAAGGAGTTTAACATGTGTTTAACAGACCAAGGTGTACGTTAATGGGATAGTTTATAATTTAGCTTAATAAATAGTGAATAATACACATGATAATAAGCAATGAAGTCAAGCACACAAACATACTCACTTCAAACCAATCAATCATCATTTCAATAGGAGGACAATTAGCTCTGTAGACACACCTATTAGCACAAGGGTCATGGTATATCATGGCTTATATGTTATCACTTACCATTCCTCATAATAAATGTGGGATAACAAGTTGTTTTTTCTTAATATAAGAATAATGGCAATACTCCATATTGCTCCTTTTCCAAACTATCCCCACATATCTATTAAAAGTTGGATATGCTTAATAAGTGATATCTTGGAATTATTTTTACAACTAGTTAAAAAATATATATATATATATATTGTTCCACATTATCCATGAGGATTGGTTCATAGTAATATATAAACCCCAATATACCATTATCTGCATCATTTAAGAATATTAGCTCACAATAACATATAAGTTTGAATATAAGCTCTTAATAGCAAGTTTTCTTTAGTATAAAAAGTTTTTATATTTGTACAAATATGTTAAGATGTCATTTGTTTAGCATAACCTACTTTATTTTTTGTAAGTTTGATAGGACTACATCTTCATCGTGTCCAACTTCTCACCCCGATTGGGGGGATAGCACAAGATTTGAATCCAAGACTTCTAATTCGGTGAGACTTCATTTCCATGGACATGGCTGATTAAGCTACATGAAGTCGACGTTTAGCATAACCAACTTTAGATTAGTTCACAATAAAATATAAGTTTCAATATAAAAATTCCTAATAGCAAGTTTTCTTTAATATATAAAGTTTTCATATGTGTACAAATATGCTAAGATGACAATGCTTTAGATTATTCAACTTTTTAATAGATATGTTGAGATATATTGGGAAAAGAGTAATGTAGAGTATTCAACCAATTTTATTTTTATTTTATTTTATTTTATTTTTAAAAGAAGAAAAAGGAAAGCAACTCAAACAATGATACCCTAAAATCCATAAACACCATAAACTATTATGTACGTAAGAAAGTTGCTACTTTGGTTGACACCCCATAAATAAGAAAATTAAAGTACTTCTTGCTTCAAACTAATTCTTATAACCCATTCTTAAAAAATCATGACTTCTTATTCGGGTATACTCTATTTATAACTTTCATGAACAATAAGTTGAGGTTGTGAACTTTGCCTTACTAAGTACTCTACTCCACAATAGAACCCCAATGTGAAGTTTGATGGATATAGAGATGTTAAAAGCACCATTTGAGACTTAAAAGCAAAATTGGACCCAACAAAAAGAAAACATTCTTCTTTTCAAAATGTGGATTTGAGAAGGTGTAAAGCTAAATGATTGAAGGAAAGTATACCGAACTCCAAAAAGGATGTATATATAACATCTTGACATATTTCATTTTTTGAATTCATTAGTAACCTATTAAAACAAAGTTGTAACTTTTGAATTCATTACTTTAATCCAATTCTTTTTGGACTTGTTGCTTTAATGGATTGTTATATAAAAGAGTGAACACCATGGATTGTTATGGTTGTTTAAAAGTGTTATTCCATAAGTGCGAGAAACCAAAAGTAATGATGGTGAGAAACCAAGGATATGGCTGTTTGAAATGCCATCAAGTACGTGGGGTTGCTGAAAATGAATGGTGTTGTGTAGTCCCTTTTTAAGGGTGCAGATTGAAAGAGTCAAAAAGAAGCCACGCACATCGAGGTATCACAATCTAATTATTTGTGGAGGGCCATGATAACGACAAAGGAATGTGGTTCTTGTGGATTTGTGTATAGTGGAGGAAAAAGACGTTAGTCAAAAGAACACCTTTAAAAGTGGATGTTCAAAAATGAACATTAGAGGAGGGATTTATGCTTTCATAAACATTGGAGATTCGTTTAGGTTGGGCACATCTTAAATGTGGAATTATTCCCTCCTATGAATTTTAGAAAAAACAAAGTATATTTCTTTGCTTTGCATTACAAGGAAATTTCAACGGTTATAGTTGCAGGGTTTTTATAAGTTTTAATAGTCAAATAAATAATGGTGTTATTAACCATATAATTAAAGATTATTTTATGATTATTTTGGTATAAAAGAAGCGTAAAGATTATTTTATGATTATTTTTGTATAAAAGAAGTCTAAAGTTAATTTTTTAATAGCATTGGTTAATATAGAGATGGAGTTTATAGCTTTTCATATTAAAAGTTAAAAAACGAAGTTCTCTGTATTAAAGTTAAATAAAATTTAAATGCTAAATATAAGAAATTAATATTATTAATAAAATTATTATTTTTTTTTTAATTTAATTGTGTATTTATAAGTATTAACAAAATTAAGTTTATATGGACCATAGTGTAAAACAATTTGAGCTCTTTAATATAAGATACATGTTGTTTTAAATAGTTTATGGGTATTTGCTTTTGGATTATGTGCTAAATGTTAACATGAGATGTTATAGATGTAATATGCTTCACATGAGTTTTGGGATAAAGCAAGCACCATCGGCTATTATGGGAAGTATGTTGAGATGCACCTCTGGTGTAGTAGGGAGATATGGAGTTAACCATTCACATCATTAAAGGAGGTTGGGGTCAAACATGCACTCTGGTTGTAGTTGGTAATGAATATGGCATTCATTACACAAAGACAATGCATCATGTACAGAGATGATTGTATTGAATTAAAATATGTGGCAAATGCATGCAACCAAGATACAATAGCAAAAAAGTTATGAAGAGTATATGTTAGGCTATAAAATAAAGAAGCTTGGGTTATATATAACGAATACAAAAAAGCAGAGAAACAAAAGTTCAAGAAAATATACCTTATAGTATACAATCTCATAGTAAATGTTGAGAATTATATAAGTCTTCAAGAACATCGGAAATAACTAAGGTTGAGTTTGATGTCGGTTGCTTCAACTTCTTCATGTTAAGTCTCAAATGTTATCATATTTCAATATGGAATATGGTTGACTGAGTGGTCACTTTGTCCAATACCAAATATTGATGAGAGGGTTCAAAGCCTAGGTTGGTGCCTAGGTGAGAAGCCTTTGAATATGGCCCATAACATCATGCATTTTCCTTTTCTCACCTTTATGGTTTGTCGTTGTTGTATAAGAATCCTAATGACAACTTTCAATTATGTTGATAATTTGGCATTCTTGACCTAATTTTATTAGGACATAGATTATGCTATTAGAATTTGCACAAAAATCCAAAACATCAACAATCATAAACTCAAACCAATTAATTGAATATGCCTCTTGCCTAAAGCAAGTTCCAAATATTAGTGGCTTTCCATAATTGCAATTCCAATGGAGACGCCCACGATCCTAGTCCACCCAAAAAATGATTAACCCTTTGCACAGATAAATCAATTACATGGGGAGGAATCCCACTGAGATGTTGCAAGACAAAAATGAATAATTCATGATGAGAAATGAGGTATGACATATGTAAGTCACATGAGAATAATCGTGTCATTTTGATGGTCCCTTCACCATGTGCTTCAGCCAAGCGCCCCAATAGTAAATTTTCCATGGATATACCAAAAGACATTAACATATCTGATGAAAATGCAATTTGGTCTTGATGATGATAACACCCACTTTTTCTATGTTACCATGCTTGCAAATGACTCCACCTTGACATTGTTCCACCTTAGCACATCACACAATTTAATGGCAAGAAAGAAATGCAAGATTTGTTTAATTTTGTTGAGGATTAAGGCATGTGTTGAGTTGAGAGTGTATGTACCCAATATCATATGTCTAATGATATTCTTAAAGTCCCCCACTATAATTAACTTCTAAATGTTAAGTATAGTTGATAGGTTTAATCCTTATAAGAGGATGTAAGCTTTGGCTTGTTTATTAGAAGCGATTCTCAAACTCCATGAACAAGTATAAACCAATATTCCTCTGGGCTAGTGAGAATCCCTCTTAAACTAGCCACCCTAAGTTCACATCTTTGTCATGATCAGTAACATCAAGAATTTAGGTAAGGAGGAGAAGGTTAGCTTTCCAATGGAGCTCATGGGAGATAGATATTGGATCCCCCAATTAAAGCAAAAGCAAGAAGAACCACATTAGGGTTTGGAAGAGGAGCATTTGGACAAGTCCCAAGCAAGGAGAGTTTAGGGATAAATCAGTGAAAGGAAACTTGCTTCCCAACACTCTTAAGGTGCCATTTCCACTAGATTTTTAGACATAATTAAAGGTAAGTAGGCTACCTCTACACCTCTTTACAACATTTTCACTTTTAGCATTAAGCATGACAAGGATTTTGTCTCAAGATTCTCTAACCACACAATGAAAGTAGTTGAATAGATGGAGACTAAGGTCAACAATAAAGTCCAAACTGGAATTGAGCAAGATCATGAAATTCTCTGCAAAACCCTTATAATGTATCCTTACCATACTGGAAGCAGACACACCAGCCTTTATTAAACTACAACCCTCTTATGGGTTATGAAGGAATGTGTTATCTTTTACATGTTAAGAGATAACAAAGATGTAGCAATCCCTAACACCCGACGATTTCCACTTTGAGAAGCCACCAACATATAATTTAAGGGGAATACGGTTGACATTACAAAATAATCCACATGCGACATTTGAGTTTAGATGGGTTGTTGGGTAAAGGATGAGATGGGTCTTGTAAGGCCATTGCTTTTAATGCTTTTAAGTGACCTCTAGAACTCTCTTCCCCTTAGCATTGATGCTTTTTATGTCATTTAATATTATCCAATGGGACTTACAATCATGTCGGTTTGGACAATCTATTATGATCTCAAGATGGCACCTTTTACTCATATTTTCAATGTTTGATGTAGATATGCTACACATGGTTTTTGTTTTTTGGGGCAAACCCATAACCATTTTTTTTTAATATTGTTGAGTGGACTATAAATATCGTAGATTAATGTGGACTATGTTTGTTATGCTCAAATCCACCTCTACAAGGTTTACCACTAACATTTAGATAGACCTTGATACACTTTTTGTAATACTATGTTGCATACAACGTAAGATGATGCTTTTATTTACCCAAAAAAAACAATCTACAGGTAGATACAAGCAAATGGGGAAAATTGAGGGCGGGACTTGCTTTTCAATAAATATATCCTATTATAGATATAACACTATAGAAATATTTTGGGAGAAAAAGATAGTATATTGGGAAAGGTTTAGAATCCAATCTTATGACCAACAATTTCAACCCTTTTGTGGCTCTCATCTTGAAAACTAAACTTAAGCAAGGAGATCCCTTATAAAATGAATCTTAATGAGCTTTATTACCACATGATGTGTGGGAAAAAGGAAGAATCCATTATTGCCTCCTCTTCAGTTGCAGTGGTCAAAGGGAAACTTTAAATATAAAGTAAGAGAGAGATTCTCGGTAATAATTCCAAGAATGTTCACATGAAACTTGTGGAAAAAACAAAATGATAGAGAGCCTTGAGGTAAATATAAAACCCTATAATAGTCACATGTAAAATTTCTCATAATGTCAATGAAATTATTTTGATAAATGAGCGTGCATAAGTACTTGATTGGTTCATTAAAAAGAACAAGAGAAAAATCAAAACTTAAGACATTAGCATCCATCATTTGAGTTATGTAGTATACTTGGGGGGTAATATGGGGTACCTATGAATGTATCCAAGGGGAGTAATCACAATTTGGTAGTTATTTATTGCTATGTATAGAGGTCATTTATAATAAATCAGGCCCATCTAGTAGTGTCAAAGCAATGAATGTAAGAAGGTTTGCTAAAAGGTTCTACTATGGAAAGTTCCTTCTCTAAAATGTTCATGGGGGTTTAGATAGAATCATAAAAAAAGTAGAAGCAATGTAATGGATGTATTGAAGTATGTTGAAATTGTAGCAAGCATTATGTGTGGAGTGTTTTATTTTGCATAAGGAATAATTCATGGCGTTACCCTACCGTAAGGGTTTTCTCTAGATTACTATATTCATTCTTGTGTATGAATGATTTAGTTTATTATTAAAGTTGGGGGTTTCTCTTATGCTCTATTTTCATATCTATTCAGAACGCAAGGGGATTTTTCTTTTGCGATGACAAAAGAGGATTTTGGTCTTCAATTTGAATTTTGAAAGTTTGTATGTAGTACTTGAAGGAACCAACTATTTATGTAAGCCCCGCTTGAAAATATACCAATTTATAAAAATAAAATAAAAAAATATATATATATATATATTCCCTAGTACCATAATTTTTTTTCTTAAGTTGTGATCATAATTATTTCCCAAGTTATTATCATAATGTTTTTCTCTATGGTTCATAGATCTCAAAGATCATTGGCTGCTATGTCCACAAAATATTTGTACTAGGCAGATCCACCCAAAGGAATCACTTCTTGTCGGCTCAACCACGGAGCCTGACCCCAAGAGTCTCGAGAGAATTGAAACAATGACCTTTCAATAACAAAGGTTCTTCTAATAACGGGGACTCAACCAATTGAGCTAACCCTCGGGGCTTAAGTTACATTGAAAAGTATGTTATTTTTATAGACCACAATTTTGGGTTGAAAGTTTTCTTTCTAGAAAGATATGTCATTCTATAGGAAAAGAAGATGGTCACACATTGAAGAATGCATTAAAGAAACGAAGTCGAAATGGGGAAATGAGTGCAAATTTAATGTAAGTTTTAGGTTCATGCTTTCCTATGGTGGAGGTTCTTTAACTATGACAACATAATGGAACTTTTAGATTAAGGCTTTGAATGGATAATCTTAGATTGATGGTTCATGCTAATAAGAATGATAAAGGGAGTGTCAAGGGTTTATTTCTATGTGACGACTCAATATTGAAGGTTCATGGATGTATTCATAGAGTGAATGTCATTGTTTCTACTAACCCTAGTTGCAAGCTTAATTTCATCAATGTTCACTTGGCTAATAGATTTCAAGTTATTGCAAAACATATGCAAGCAAAGAAGTTAAAAGTGAGACTCTTGAAACTTTTAATTATTTGAAGTTGACCATGGACAAATATTTGTTGCATTCACATTTTTATGCTATAGAGACGAAGGATGCAAATGTTATTCTTGGATATCATTGAATGCGATCAATTGGTATAGTTAATATTAATGTGCAAAAGAAGTTTATGAAGATTTGGTACAAGAAAAAGAAAAGCATGTTGGAAATACTAAGAGGGGGGTGAATTAGTATTTCATTACAATTAGGAATTTTTAGTATTTAAAAACATTTAATGCTCATAAATCATGACACAAAGATCTTTTATAAGAAACATTTGAATGCTTATTCAAACAATCTTCAATTCATTACAACAATTGTGAGAACACCAATCCTCTGTAAGTACCAACTTATAAAAACTGTGAAATCCATCATATCAAGAAGATGAGGGCATAAATCCTCAGTAAGCACCAACTTACAATGCTTGTAGGCACCAACCTATAGGAGATTTTAGTCCCTTAGTTGAGCACCAACTCAACAAATTTGTAGGCACCAACCTACAGGAGACTCCAATCTCCTCAACTGAGATCCAACTCAACAACATTTTCCTTGGACTTGTCAACAACAATTTTTGTTTTCCTCTGTTTCATGGCATTCCTTAGTTAACCTACACAACAACAAGCTTCACTCTGCTCTTCAATCGCTTCACAGAATAGTTCTTCCACTATGTTGGTCTTCCACTATTCCACACTCTTCAATCCTCAATTACAAATGATTTCCCAATATACTCACAAACTATCGTGCCTTGTGATTGTTGTCCATTCTCATACCACATGCATAACTTCACCAAAATGCAACATTGTTTTCTTTAGTAAAAGGGGAACTTAAAGGTCAAGAATCTTTACCAGCATTAAAAACATTCCTAGGTATCAACACATCCTTTTGTCAACCTTGTAGTCTTCAAATCCAAAAGCAATGTTTTCTTAACACACTAGTCACTCAAATGAATAGCCTACTTGTCTTTTCCATTTACTACCCTAACCACTTCTTTACTTTCATTAACTAATACTTAAAAAAATAAAAAAAATCCAGTTGAGCATAGGTTGTACCAAATTCAATTTATCCCCCAATTTTTGTTGCTTTCACATTGATGTAGTTTGTGTCATTATTTTAACATTATTTATATCCACATAATCCTTTCTTAACAATTATTCTTCTTAGCTTGGCCTCTAACCAACATTGTAACTTAATATTCAACAAGTTTTGGCCTCCTCAAAACTAGCTACATAATTCGGCCTTCTTCACTCCTAAACTTGGCCTCGTCCACAGAGTTCATCCTTCAATAGGATTTAACCTCCACATGGCTGAAACTCAACCTTATTTAAATAAATACTTCAAACTTCTACAAAATAAAACATGTCCTATGGCAGAACAAGCCTTAAATCAATCGGAAATCCTTCAAAACATTGTGCCAAAAACCTCAACTTTTTGTTCCTTAAAATCGACCTACTTCTTCTCTTTTGCTCACCCTAAACTTTGCCTTCACCTCATACTTTTCCTTCATTTCCTAAAACGAACCCGAGATTGCTTCAGCGGATGACTAAATGCCTCCACCTCATGCCTATAAATAGTGTGATTGACCCCCAAAGTAGGGTTGAATTGTCATGAATGGGTTGACTTGTTCACGACAGTGTCGACTTACGTAATTAGCTGTGTATATGAATGAGTAACTTAAAAAAATTATATCTTCTCAACCATGAGGATTTAAAGGCATGCCATATACCATTGGAAAGACATTGGATTAATCTTTCCAACCCTTATATACTATGCTTCCATCTAAGCTATGTAATTGGAGTAAAAAAGCATTCAAATATAGGGTATCTAAATGGGGCATGAAAAATCCAAAAATAATATTTCTAGGAAGCTCAAAATATCTTATTTGACTATTTAATTCTCTTTCATTCTAATAGCCTTTAACATCAATAATAACCATTTTCAACAATATCCCCTTTTTTATTAATGGAAATACTTTGATATCTATTTCTTCCGACAATTTCTCCCCCTATATGTAATCTCTCCATACTTCTTGTTAATTGATCCCCATGTATGCATTATCTCCCCCTTTAAAAGCAATAGCAAAAGGTGCTCTTCTTATTTGCATCTTATCAACATTTCCTGACAAGTGTTCCTTTTTTTCTATCATTTAGAAATGACCCCCCCTTACTTTTGGCTTTCTAAGAATATTTGAAGTATTCCCAAAGGGAAAATGTGGGATTGTTGGGTAGCCATGGATGTTGCAATTCCATCATCAAATTGATTATGTTCAGGCATAGTTTTCACATTTGCCAACATCCTACTCTTCAATCACCCAAAATTGTTTGTTTCTTTACCAATCATCAATTGCAACACCCGTCCACCATGTCTCTAGGATGCCAATTGCAAAGATAGAGATGGTAAGAAACCAAATACTTGCTATATTATTGAGCTCAAGAATAATTAATTTTCTTGTAAGTAACCATATAATTGGCAAGGTATAATATGCCACTATAGGTATGGATTTCCATGGGTATATGGCTATATTTATATGAGATAGGATCTCCAACCATTTCAAACCCTCTCCATATCCATACCAATCTCCTTTCCCCCATATCTTTTATCTTCACAACAACAACTATTAATATGAATGGCTTCTTTTAGAAGTGAAGCAGGACTATAATTTTGTGGTGCATCACCATTTTCAAGAGGAGTTCAAATAAAAAAGACAAATGATTGTCCAAATTTCTTTTCCAATCTAATTTAAGATATGAATGCAAACTTATCACCGTCGATTCTTTCTACTACTTCTATGTCCTCTAAATTAAATATAAGAAGACTAGATTCATTGCGCTAGGATTTCTTCTTCTTCTTTCTTGCTTGGATTTCAATTTTTTTCTTTTTTTCTTCTTTTCCTTTTAGGATTGGCAACACCATTTTGGCAAGTAATTACAAGTCCTTGTTCATTCCTGCTTAGCTTTAGGAGAATCAAATCTATAAAGTGCTTGCCTTCATCACACATAACAAACTTTCTTTCCAATAGTAGGATCCATCATGAAACATATGGATTCACGAAGTACCTTACTATTGTTTACATAATGATCACAATGACCATTTATAAGAACAATTGAGACTTAAACCAAAGAATTTATTGCGCTTGTTTTTATGATGACTAAATCCAAGTCTCTTTTGTTTGGAAACATAGACAAAATGAGGCAGTTCATTTCCATCGATACCATATCCCGTAGTATGACTCAAAAACATCTTTATCATTCTTGGATGGTCTCACATATTATTTTGAGGCCATGGTGTTCTATCCTTCATTGTCCAACCTTCTTCTAGCATATGTTGTGCTTTAGTAACTAAGGCATCGATTTGTGCCTTAAATTATTCTTGCTCCCTTTTGATAGCCCTGTGATCTTTCATGAAAGATAGTTTATACTTTTTTTTAGATAATCTATATTTTGTTGAAAGTACCACTCAAGAGCACAAGGCTCAATGTTGAACATTTTACAAAAAGGGACTCACTTTGTTACAAACTTCGATGTTTCAAAGAGTGCCTCAAATGTCAACATGGAAACACCATCACACGAAAAATTATCAACATAATATTCTTCTACAAGGATAAACATAATTGTATTTGTAATAACAAGTGGAGGCTCCTTGAGAGGATTCATGGTACTCACAAAAATATCAACTAGAGAAAGTCCATAAGGTTTTCCCTTGCAACAATTCCTTTTGGAATAGTCTTGGAGATGAAGTTACATGCATAATGGAAATCACAATTGACTTGGAGGTTCATAACAATGCATATAGAAGTCATTGGTAAGCCCAAAAGTAATATCCAATTTCTCACTATGATGGTAGAGAACAACACATTCCTTTTTCTCCTCCTCATACACTGAAGCCATAAATCATAACCATTCCATTGTTGCCAACCAAAAAAAATTATGGTTTGATCTCTCCATGAAATATATTCTTCTTAGACTCTGGTACAGGAAAACAAATTATCATGAAAAATCATTTACAACCTTTGTGTGATCAGAATGTAGTTTCAACATAACATCATATTGCATAGTCTAGGCTTCCTTTCCTTCTACAACCTCAAGAGTAACCTCAAGAGTATTCAATCTTGCCTATACTTGAAGAAGCTTTCATCAATAATTTAAACCCATGCCATGAGCATACATATCCATTTTTGGCTCTTCCTGTTTTCTTCTCCACACCTTGGTGTATTTTTCTTTATACCTTGTAGAAATATATTCTTCCTTGTTTTGTTTAGGAATCCATTTCAAGGTGCTTCTGCAACCGTGTGCTATATGCTCAAACTAGTGGCACTTGTAGCATTTAGTATTGTACTTGAATGAGGGAGTGAATGAATTATGGTTTCCACTATTATAGTCATTAGAGTTTATAATTTGTCTACTTGCCAACTTGCTTCTAAAACATTGATAATAGCCTCTATGAATTACATAATCATGCTTGAAATAGGCTCTACATTCCCTAGTTTTATGTCTAAAGTTTGTAGATGAATAAAATTGACCAAAAACTAGAGTTCGATACCTAGATGAGTAGGATTGCCTCGATGAAGTAGTTTCTTTGAAGATGTTTTGCTTTGAAGAATATTCACTTCTTTGTTGATCTTTGTCTCTTATTTCACTACTACTTGCATTGTGCAGGGACTTCTTGAGGGCATCAACATAACTTCTAAGAGTAGTAGTTCTTCCAACCTCATCATGATTTATTGCCTTTCTTCCATTGTGGTTGGGGCTTTCATGACCGTTAGGAATTACTTAAATTTTTGGTAACTTAAGGCTTGCATATTTTTTGTATGAAGTCTCACTTACATAACCAAGACATGTTTTATCATACGGTGATCTTTGACTGCTAAGAGTATCCTCCAACATTTAAGAGATTTTCAAGTTCTTGTTGAGCTTGTCTACTTCATTCCTTAGTGAGGAAATATTTTCTTCAAGCCTCTCACAATTTTCTTGTTTTTCCTTTTGCCGAATTTTCACCACTTCCTCTATTCTATTTGCATCTTCTGGCTGAATTTTCATGGAGTTGACTTCTTCAAGTTTTTGTTCTTGCTTTTTCAGCTTTTGATAAACTTCTACTTCTAGCTTCTCATAATCCTCAACCTTTTCCTTCAACTGAATTGACAACATTTCTTCTCACTTTTATGCTTCTTTGATTGAAGTCTCAAGAGGATAAATTTGATTCATTAAAGTTATGACTCTTCTCTTCAGATATTCGCAACTACTCTTTAAACCATATATTTTCTTCTTTGAGCTTAACTATTTGTTAGCCCCAAGTTATGTGCCATCGACATTTTCTTCTTCTATTTCATCGTGATTATTTTTCTTTAATTTGTTCATTTCCTTCTTCAACATTATATTGTATTTTTTTATTTGGTTCATTCTTTCTGAGACATCTATTTCAATGGTGGAACCTTCTTCAGGATTCAATGATCCTTCTTTTTTTCCTTATCTTCTTTAAGAGGTACCGCATTCATGACTATGGAGGAGACTTATTTCAAGGGTTTGGAGTCACACCTTTTGACTTTGCCATCTCTGTTTATGAGGTCTACCTTTTAGCTGTTAGTCTATGTATGAAGGAACCATGCTCTGATACCAATTGTTGGAAATATTGAGAAGGGGGTGAATCAATATTTCATTACAAATAGGAACTTTTAGTAGTTAAAAACATTTAATGAACATAAATCATGAGACATATATTTTTTTATAATAATCATTTGAATGCTTATTCAAACAAGCTTCAATTCATTACAACACTTGTGAGGACACCAATCCTCTGTAATTGCCAACTTACAAAAATTGCATACTTTAACTTGTCAAGAAGATGAGGACACCAATCCTCAGTAAGCATCGACTTACAATTTTTGTAGGCACCAACCTACAAGAGATTAAAGTCCCTTAGATGAGCATCAAATCAACAAATTTGTAGGCACCAACCTACAGGAAACTCCAATCTCCTCAATAGAGCACCAACTTAACAATTTGTTCCTTGGACCAGTCAAAAATTTCTTTTGTTTTGCTTTGTTTGATGACCTCCCTTGGTCAACCTGCATAACAACAAGCTTCACTCTGCTCCTTTACTGCTCCACAGAACAATTCTTCCACCGTGTTGGTCTTCCACTATTCCACACTCTTCAATCCTTGATTACATATGACTGCCCAATATACTCACAAACTTCCATTCCTTGTGATTCTTTTCCATTCTCATAGCACATAGATAACTTCACAGAAATGAAACACAATTTTCTTTAGTAAAACGAGAATTTGAAGATCAAGAATCTTTACCAACATTAAAAACAACACTGAGTATCACCACATCATCTTTGCAACCATGTGGTCTTCAACTTCAAAAGCAATGTTTCTTAACACATTGGTCACTCAAACGAACAACCTCCTTTCCCTTGCCATTTATTTTCCTAATCACTTATTTACATTCATTAAATAATACTTAAAAAAAAAATCCAATTGAGCATAGGTTGTAGCGGATTCAATTAATCCACCAACTTTTTTTGCTTTCATATTGATGCAACTTGTGTCATCATTTTAACATTATTTGCATCCACATAATCCTTTCTTAACAATTTTGCTTCTCAACTCAGCCCCTAACCAACACTAGAACTCAATGTTCAACAAGTTTCAGCCTCCTCATAACCAATTACCAAAATTTGGCCTTCTTCACTCCTGAACTCATCCTTGTCCACAGAGTTCAACCTTCAACATGATTCAACCTCCACAAGACTAGACCTCACCCTTCTTTAAATCAATACTTCAACCTTCTACAAAATAGAACTCGACCTGAGACAGAACATGCATCAAACCTGTCTAAAATCCTTCAAAAATTTGTGCTAAAAACCTTGGCTTTTTTTGCCTAAATTCGACCTACTTCTCTTTCCCCCACCCTCAACTTGGCCTTCACCTCATATTTTTCATTTGTTGCCTAAAAAGACTCAAGATTGCTTCAGTGAATGACTAAATGCCTCCACCTCACACCTATAAATAGTGTGACTGACCCCAAAAGTATGATCGAGTTGTCATGGCTGGGCTGACTTGTTCATGGTAGGGCTGACTTGTCATGGTTGGGCTGACTTGTTCATGGCAGGGCTGACTTATACAACTAACATTGTATATCAATGAGTAACTTAAAAAATTCATATCTCCTCAACCATGAAGAGCTAGGAGGTGTATCATATACCATTGGAAAGGTCTCAAAATAAAATTTCCAACATATATATTATGGTTCCATTTGAGCTAGTTAATTGGAGTAAAAATTCATTCAAAGATATGGTATCCAAATGGGGCATCAAAATTCCAAAAACAATATTTCGAGGAAGCTTGAAATATGTTATTTGACTATGTAACTTTCTCTTTCACTTGGGAAATTGTTGACATCAATAACAACCATTTTCAACAAATCAAACTACATGATTGTCTCTTAATAAACAAGAAGGGAACACAAGGTCACCTAAAGAATTTATAACATGGAAAATAATTGTAGAGTCTGAGGCTGAATTATAAGTGAAGACTATAGGAGCATATGAAGAAAAGCATAAAGAAGGGCATACAAAGGAATCAAGGATTTAAAGACTCAAATGAATGCCACGTCAAAGAGTCTAAACTTGAAAAGTTGAGAGTTAAGGATGATGTATATGAAAATACCTACCACCCACAAATACAACAATCATAAACGCAAGGGTGTGGACATAAAAAAACTTATTATGGACAAACATGACATAAAAAATGTAACCAATCAAAAAGTACATGGATGAATAACAACAATGCATGGAGATATCATAGTAGCATACAAGGAGCCATCAAAATCGAGATCAAGGTAGCAAGGAAACAACTAGACCCCGTGTTCACATTTCAATAGGATGGATGGATGCTCATGCTTGGTACCAACTAACTACATTGTTCAATAGATCATATTGTATGGTTCTTCCCATGTTTTGAGGATGGAACATGCAAAGCTGGATGGGATGTAGTATACCTAGGGGTAAACATAGGGTACCTAAGGGGCATGATAATAATTAGGAAGTTATGCATTGTTGTGTCTAGAGGTCATTTATAGTAAGTAAGGTCCACATAAGAGTGTGGAAATAATAAATGTAAGAAGACTTAATAGAAAGTTATATCTACTAGAGAGTTCCTTCTTTAGAATATTCCCAATAGCTTAAATAGAAGTATACAAAGAGTAGAAACAATGTCATGGATATATTGTGAATCATATTGAAATTTTCAACAATCATTGCTTGTGAAATGTATTCTTTCCTTAGGGAATAATTGATAGTGCTACTATAGCTCAAGGATTTTATCTACATTATTGTATTCATTCTTGTGTGTGAACATTGATTTGTTATTAAAACTAAGGGCTTATTTATTTTTATTTCTAAGTCCATTGAGAACATAAGAAGTTAACAACTCAACCATCCACCATAAAAAAACCACTGGAAGTAATGAATCCTTTGATTTCCCACTTTATTAAATTAAATTTTGATGATGCTTTTAGAGGTAATCCAAGTCATGCATGAAGTAGAAGAACTTTCATAAAATTGAAAATCCCTTCAACCAACTACTTACCATGCTCAAAATGAAATGGAAACCATAAAAAAAAAAATATGCAATAGTAATATCAATGAGGAGATACTTTATTATATAACTATATATGGACATAATATTTGTGGTGATTGAAAAGGATTGCGAATTAATAATAAAAAAATGAATTTGTCATTATAAATTCATCATTACTACAATCTACTTCATTGACTTAAAGAATATTGATACCTATGGATGAGGTTTGTAAAATCCTTCTTGGTTTTAAGCATGTAAATTTTCACAAATCTAAAGAAAAAGGTTTAGGGTAGCAGATGACTTAGATAACATGAGAAAAAATGAATAGGGAAGGATATGATGTTTGGGAGTAGAATCATCAAAGAAAACCAACGTTACATGGGTGTTAAGGGAGATGATTTTCAAATAATTTCATGTAGAGAGAGGGAAGATGAGATAAGGGTTAGCAATTGTGTTGGCATATTACCACCAAGTTACTCCATCTGCCCTCGGGAGTCAATGGCTAAGAATATGATAAATCAACACACGAGGAAAGGTAGGAGGTAATAACTTTATGAATTGACCTTTTCTCAAGACTTTCATCCCTTAAATCAATGAAAAAGGTCATGGTTAGGCCTCTCATGCACGAGATTCATGAAAGTTTAAGGTTTCATCCACATGCATATGGAGCAATATTTTTTAAAAATATCATTAAGAAATCTTAATGGGTTGAGAAAAGAAATTATTGTTGGGAATGGGTTGGAGTTTCAATCACATAATTTCTTGATGGATTCTTATCCATATGGAGCTCTTATCCATTCATCTACTCATGAACCATTATCCCATTATGATCTAAACATCTTATTCATTTGTATGGATTCCATTAATTCCTTTGTTCTTTGCTTACAAGGTTTTCTTTATCCTTTACTTCCATTACTTCCATTATCATTCTATTTTTTCATATATATAATATATATATATATAATATAATATGGAGTTTGTATCTATCTAATTACATGAATAAAGAAATTATATGTATATTTTTAACGTGCTTGATCATTTATTTAGTTGAGTTGTTTTCCCATGTTTATTTCTTCATGTTTGGTCTATAGGTCTATATATGTGGTAAAGAGTAAGGACAATGGAGAACCACATTTCCTTCCCTTCATTGTATATGGAAGTTGGCCTATGAGACATATGTTGGTGATTATTTTTTCTCACTTGAAGAACCAAAGAGGGAAATCACTATAAGCGAAAAATTCATGAAGAAGGCACTATCTATGCACATGGAAAAAACTAGAATAAAAGATATCATTATTGTTAGAGGAATAAGGTGATGCAACAAGAATATGAAGATTATCATATAAAATCAGTTAGAAATATTATTAAAAATGTGGAGGATTTAGGTAGATCAATGAAGGCTCCATCCAAAGAATCAATACATGAGGATGTTTTTTTGTTTGATTCAAAGGATCCAAATTAGACTCAAGATTATGCCCATGTGGTATTGTCTCGATGGTTAAAACAAAGTGTTATTATCCTCCAACTTGGGTTTAATACTCATTGGTGACATGCTTGTCTTTCAAGGGCTAGTTTTGCTCTACAGGGAGCCATTTCATATGGATGGGGCCACGTGCAATTTCTTTGTGACATTGGTGGAGTAGAATCCCCCAACTATAAATAGCATTTAGCCAGTATTTTCCTTCACAAGTCAATGGTTGTAATTCTTATCATTAATCAAAGAATTTTAAACAAGTAAAGAAATCATAATTGAGGTTGTAGAATTTTTTTCCAAACAATAGTAATCATCAAATGGGTAATTCAAGAACTCTTTTTAGGCATCATTAAAAGATTTGATGTTTGTTTCACAACACAATGTTAGAAAAATGATGCCTTAGTTAATTTGTTGAAAGGTTAAGGTCCTCTTTATTCCAATAACAATAAAATGCCAATGTATTGACACTTAGAAAATGGATATGTTTTGAAACAAAGTAGCCATATAGGTGTTTTAAAAATCATCAACAATGTTTATCTTAAAAAACTTCCAATCAAATAATGATTGATTTTAATTAAAAGGATTGTTGTCAACTCTAAGATTTAAATGCATAAGTGGTTATTATGTCATAAGGGATATATATTGTGAACAAAGAGTTTTGTAGATTCATCTAACATGCCAAATTGACAATGGCATTTATCTATGTTTGTGAGCCTCCACTATACATTTTCACAAAGAAACATTTGCCTTACACCTCTATTATTTCACAACATTTCCCTACTTCTATTGGACATTCATGTGCATGCACATAAAACCTATCCATCAATCCATCTTGGTCTTGCAAATTGGATGCACGTCAAGCACGTCCATCTGTCATGACATTGCCACATATCTTGTATTTGTTATGACATATAAAGGGAAGAATCATTCGTTGATTGGTTTTAAACTTTTTTAGGTTAGATGTAATAACACCCTAGGTTACCTAATTGGTTAATTTGATGACAATATTAGATCATATGGTACGACTATCTTTTATTTTCCTCATTGTGAATCCTTTTAGGGGAGCTAAGATAAGAAATAAGACCCTAAGATAAGAAATGAGATGGTAGGAACCCTAACTTGGTTGTCTGACCATGTCTCTATTTTTTATGTAAATGATAGAATTTGAGAGATGGAAATAGGAAGTTCATGCGAACATGTAGATTTTCTCTTGGATAACAATTTGAATCCCTAGCCATCAGTTTACCCATAATATATTAACAAAATGGAAAAAATAAGCTCCTTAGACATTTCATGCCTCACAAAGGCTATCGTGATTTGTTCGCATACTCTAAAATGTTAAAGTTGAAAGAGTTTTAGAAATAAATATGGAGGGACTTGAACCTGATTAGTATAATGAAATGTGGAAGTTTCTAAACTACTAAATGAATCTTGCAACATAAAAAATCTACTATTGCTAACTCAAAGTCGATTTCATCTCTTGACATGCCTACCAAAGTATTAAACTATGAAATTAGGAGTAAGCATGATTTATAGTGAAGGTTTATACCCCACCCATCTTTGACTTTGTAACATCTTAATTGTGATCTCATGGAGGAACATATGAAATGTAAACTCAAAGGAGATTACATCACTTGACACACTTGTAGAATTATGAATGTATGAAACTAGGAGCCAACATGGTCACAATCAAGGCCTATACTCCACCCCTCTTTGTTTTTGTGGTATCTTAATTGTGATCCCATGGAGAAATTGATGCAGGAGCATCTGGACGACAGGGTGAAGACCGAAACGGGACACACGAAGTTTCAGAAAAAGACTGGGAAGACTAAGCAAATCGACAAGGGACAGCAAGACTGTCAGTTTCTTTTAATTTAATTTTATTTCTTTTGTCAGAGTCAACTACAGTTATTTAGAATCTCTGCTAGTTAATTTTAATTAGTTTATTTTTATAGCTGTCAGTGAAAATTGCAACAGGTAGAATTAGTTTATTTCAAATAATGTACACAGTCACCTTTGTGGGGCCAGTGTTAGAGTAGTTAGGAGTCAGGTTCATAACTGACGAACAAGGAAACTGAATGAGTTCGGTTACCTAATTGTTTTGTAAACTGGTAAAGGACAGTTACCAACGGAATCCTCTCGGGATACAAAAGACCAAAACAAATGCATTACAGGGGTTCAGTTCAGCAGCGAAGAAATCAAACAGAGAAAACATTGTCATTGTTATACAAAAAGAACTTCATTCCTCTTCATATATTTTTTTTCCTCTTCTAGAAATTATTGTACATGACAGAGTAAATTTATATTCTGTGTAAATCTTTACTTCTGAGAATTTAAACTTTTCTATACATTACTATAATTAAGATAACAGTGTCGAAGGACTGTAATCTATAGTCGAATATATACAAACAATTGCACAGGTAAGTGAACATGCAGGCGAACAAACACAAGGAGTAGTTTCCAGTTACCGCGCACAGAGCAACCGCATACAAACAACCAAGACAGCTAACCAAGTATGGAATAGGACGCAGGCAAACTACAACAAGTAACCAGACAAGGAGCGAACGAACAAGTCCGGGTAAGACACCGAACCAAAAATATTTGAAATCGAATTTGAAGATAAACAGATGCATATATATTATAATGTCGGTCTGAGCCAAAAAAATAAATTAGTTACAGTCAACCATATGACGAGGGTCGAACCCTGTACGCTTTAAAACAAGTGTGACCACAGAGAATTACATCAAGTCCATACATCGTTTATAGATAAGTGACAGACCCTACAGAGGCCGAAGCCAACTACAGACTAATGCAACAGACAGTGCCGTGTAAGGCCAAAAACAACAGAAACCCTTTTTCTAAAAAGACCGATATCATATCTAGCTACAGGCAGATGAAATATCAGGACAAACGACAAGCAGAAGAGACGCAGAACTACCCGGGAACGTGAGGCCACCCATTATTGCAGACACCCACAGTGCCGCCACCTGCAACAGTCAACAGAACAATTACATGAGTTAGGGTTTGGGAAAGAGACACAACAAAACCCCGTGACTTATTAAGTGCCGAGCCATAACATAAAAAAAGAAATGGAACAATGCATGTATGAGTAAGGGTTACGAGGGAGAAGGTTATTTACCTGAAAGTGAGCGGACGCCATGATGCCGAGAACACCCACCTGACCACAGAGGAGCCAGAGAGGTTAGCAGAGATTCAATAAACGAAAACAAAACTATAGCAGGGAAAATCAACTTACAGGTTGGAAGAATTGAGCGCCGAAGCCGAGAGTGACAGGTCCTCGAATGCACGTCGTTCTGGAGCAGAGTAAAGTCGCCGAGGCGGAAAATAACCAGAGAAATACCATGTATTCACCAACATACCAGTAAACTTAGCTAAGGAGCAAGTTAACAGAGAAACCCGAGAGAAAACCATTGACAGAGACGCGGAACCAGAGCAAACTTACCAAAGCAACCGAGTAACAGAGGTACCGACGGAACCACGGTGGAAAACCACATACTCCGACCAGAAAATCACCAAAGACGACCACACACAGAGATAAATTTCCTCCAAATACAGAGCCGAACCAGAAAACAGTTGCAGAGCGTCGAGATCATAGCACAAATGACCAAAAGCGCAAAAAGGCATCGACCATAAACCGGAACGGAGAATTAGGGTTAACCCCTAACCGAGGCGGACAGGTGTAGGCCGGAGGAGAAGCCAGGTACGAAGGGTAGGTCAACCAAGTACAGGTACAATCAATGATCGGATCAACCACAGCCGATTGAAAATCAAACCAAATCAATTCACCAAATCCGAAAGGTACCAGAGGAATCGAGTCGAGGCAGGGCCACATCAATTGGTATCAGAACAGTTTTTTTTTTTTT
>APFE030597662.1:0-10321 GCA_000404065.3 Pinus taeda
TGCGTACAGGTACGCACTGTGTCTAACTCAGAGGGTGCGTACTACTGCAAAATGAAGAAAAACTAAATTCTAACTCGACTCTAAGCTAACCCACCCAAAAACACAGTCAATCAATTAAAAAACAAAAGAAACAAGACTCTTTTCAGATCAAAGTAATGCTCAAAGGAAAATTCAACACATCAATGGATTCCCCAGTGGAGTCGCCAATTTGGCATGCGGAAAGAGTTATTTTTGCGGACAAAACTAACCTCCCTAGGAGTCTAAGACTCTCTAGTGACAAACAAGACAATTAAGAGCAATCCTTCTCTAAACATACATTATTCTATGAGAAACCAAGTGTTTTTCGATCCTACCTCAAGTCCAACGCTTGTTGTAGCAGTCCAGCCTCGCTGATCCAGATGAGCTCCTCCTTCACTTTGAAACCTGCATACACTAACAATCAAACGATTACATAACACCTGACTATTCCATAAAACAATGCATATTCAACATATAGACCAAGGAGTATATGAAACAATTCATTAACAACAAATCATTGAGAAGAATGGGCTTATTTGTATTAAGGAAACAAAAAAGAAACCATTACAACATGAGCCTTGGTGTTGTGCAAGTTCCTCCCAGGGTCCAACAAGAGTTTTCCTCTACTTTGACAAGCTCACCCACTTCCAAATGAAACAAGAAAGGATGGTAATCTCTCCTCACAAGTTTACAATGGAAGTCCTACTTCCAGCAGCATCTACCCTTTGGAATGTTCAGCTTTCAACCTCTCCTCCCTTGGCCCAATTCCTATATTTATAGTGTTCTAGAGGAAGTTATTCAGTTCCAACATCAATGGGATACTCCCTCTTTTGGATGCGGTAGCTCCTCTCTTGATGGGATAAGTTCCTCTATCATAGGGATGCATGAACCATCTGGAGGCGCTCAATACACGTCAAACACTCTTCTAGAAAGCTCTAGAAGTGACCACAAGTAACTTTTTTAAGATGAAACTCGCGCCTTTTGACCTTTACAGGAGTACGCAACCATCCCTTGACTTACAGAGCGTACAAGTACGCAGGTACAATGAGCTTGGGATGCGTACACGCAGGCAAGGTAGAGAGAACCTGCGTACCCAGAGATAAACATGTTTTTTTAATGAATTTCTCTCTTTCTTGAAGTTTGACATGGAGAGCCAGAGGTATAAGGCTTGAAAAGGAGGATAATATGACTATTGATGGAGCCATATTAACTGCAGATAGTCATGGTGACAAATTTCAGTGTAACACACTCTCATCCTTTTGTTCTTAGTAGGCTTCCCACCAGTCCTTGACATGTGGGGCGACTTTGAGAAGTGCAAAAGTAATCTTTTCCTGATTGGAAAAGTCATGAACTGAAAAATATCCTTCCAACAGATTTAACCATTTATCTACAGCATTTTCATATATCAAGCCTTTGAATATGTGAATATTGAAGTTAACTTTTACCTTAAAAGGAGTGGTGCCTCCAGAGTAGCTGTTGGATGAATATGCATCACCTGTGGGTAGTTTTCAAAAGATCTAGGCAAAGTTATCCATCCTCGCGTTCCTCTGTCGCTCAAGGGCTTCCTCGAGCAACATTTTGAAAGGATCTCCTGCCCCCTAGTCTTTCTTTTCTTCCGCCATGGGAGATCATCTGGTTTTACGAGGTTGATCTTGCAATGGTTCAACCAGATCAAGCCCTACCTCCTTATACCCTGACCTCATTGGGGACATGCAAAGAAAAAAAAAGAAAGACAAAACCGCTCTGATACCACTGATCCAAACTTGAACATGAATGCAACATTTTACAGATATAATTATAAACACAGAGATGTAGCAGAAAAACACTTCATTTCATTCATAGAAAAATATTGAACTATGCTTACAACCAAAATGGAAAGCAGATAGCTTGGGCGATGGCAGCTTATCCCTGAGAAGCGATGTGGTAGATACATGCCTCTGAACTATGTTACAATGAGGATCAAGGGTTTATTTATTATTGGAAAACATGAGAAAACCCTAAAAAACCAAAACCCTAACCCCAGGAGATGTAACACCAATAATTTGTGGGACCCGTTGGGGTTAGTTGGGCACCCAACTTCCCAGGCTTGTAACTTGGTCATATTATCTCCGTTTGGTGCATACGATACCTTGTTGGAAAGGTCTCACTGAGTACTACAGGTTTTGCTATAGGCCCTTGCCTATGGCTATGGGCCTATTGTGGACCCCCAAAAAAACACCGTTTAAGGGGTTAAAACTACTCCGGACGTTCAGGACCTGAGAAAATGCTAAAAATAGTAAATGTTGAAACAAACAAGGAAATGGATGAAACTGACTAGGAGGTCTAGGTGGAATAGGCGGATGGCCACTAATATCCACCTGGATCAAAGTCAAGCACCCATGGAATCATTCGATCAAAAGTCAATGATGTAAACCTGTTGTTGAATGCAAAGAACGTGTCATTAAGGCATGCAAGCTCTAAGGTACTAGAAGGGGGTTTCTAGATCATCTTCACGATACTGAGTTAAATCGACAGGAAGTGATCCATCGAAGGAGGGCCATAACTAATCCCACATCATCAACATGAAACAAAGGATGTAGTAGAGTAGATAAGTGTGATCAAGGACTGTGGCAGAAAGTTAGACAATGTATAAGCAGTAAAGAAGTGCAGATATGAATTCTCTTGAACATATCGGTGACACTACTCCATAGTTTGGCAACATCTGACTCAACATAAGATCATAGGTCATGATGATGAAGTGGTATAATCAGATGAGAGGAAAAATGGATTTCCCAAACCCAAGAAGGCAAGTGACTAAGCGATGATTTCCCAAACCCGACATGAGAAACACATGAGTGTCATGTTCAAGAGTGACATGCTGCCTTTACAATATACAAAAGATAATTTCTTTCACTTTACCCCCCACCATTTCTAGTGGGTACCCCATTATTTTTTATCGCAAGCTTGAAGGGGATAAAATATGCTTGTCATATAAGTTCATCCTTTGGATGAATCCATCCTAGTAAGTTTTATGAGCCCCAAGAAGGAGAAACTTGGTATTTTCATGTTGACAAGTCTTGCGTCGTTTAAGATTTACAAGTCCGATGGAGGGGAAACTCGACATATTTTTCATGTTTAGAGTGTTTGAAAAATAAGCAGAAAAGAAAACTCCAAAGGTCCCTTTTCGTAAATCATCTCTTGAACCTTGTTCGTGTCGCTATCTTCATCCCTCCATCAGTGATCAAATTTCTCTTTACGCATGCATATTAGGTGTCCCATCCGACCAGCTACATTCCATTAGGTCATGGATCAACTGATGGTAGTGGTTCATTGTCAATTCCCTCATGGCATTTACTTGCTGGCCTGTTTTCACATGTTTAGCTCATTTACTATCATTTTATGTCATTTCATTTGCAAAAGTCATTTTTAGGGTAGGTCTCACTAGGTCTAGGGTTTGTCACCATGGTCTTCAAAAATCCAATAAAGGGTTAGGAGACACATGAGGAGGTCTAATAAGTTCATAAGATCAAAATTTCACTAATGATATGCTCAATAAGTGATTTTTACCTCAAAACTTTGTTTTGAGGTGAAAACATAGTTTTTATTTTATATGTACAAAATTTATGTAATTTGAAATATTTTCTATATGTAATAAGTTCCAGCTGTTGCCCTTGTTCACCTTGCCAACTCCAGCCACTACAGAAAAAAGTAAAAGCATCAATGCATCAGTTTACCAAATGATCAAGAAAAGTCAATTGAAATGAAAAAACAGAGCTTATGTACAAAAGTGATTTTGACATTAGAAAAGTGGGTTTGGAATAAGTAAAAATTAAAAGCCATCCATATATAAACTGAAAGGAGTGCCATTTATCATTTCATTGTGCAAAATAACCTTGGAGAGCACAAAATCACGATTTGGAGGCAAATTGAGCTAAGAAGGTTCAAAACCCTGTTTTCCCAGCAAACTTGCCTAGCGGTGCGCATCAGAGGTAGTGTGCTGTGCATCAAACTGGCGCTACGCATTAGTTACTTTCTGCCAATGCTAATTTGCACAGGCGCTGTGCATCAGGAGGGCACTGCGCATTGGGCCCAGTGCGCTGCGCATCAGTCCAGAACTTGCTAAATCGTTCCAAATTGTTCAATAACACTTAAGAACTATGCATTACTATTCTAAAAGTAGGTTAGCATTTCCCTAGAGCTAAATTTAATCTCATACTTGTGTTCTTCATGAGTTTTGCATGTTGAAAGTTAAACCCTAGCTTGTCTTCATTATTTTCCATTCCATTGTGCAATTTTCACTCCATAATCCCAAAATGCATCATTAAACCCTTTTCCCTCTTCCATTTGCCTAAATCACTCCATTTATCCCATTTTTCATATCCCTCTCCCCTAAAACAACTAATTCCCTTCACCAAACCCTAAATCCCTCACTAAACCCTAGTTTCCCAAATCTTATTCCTTCATTCCCAAACTCCATTTCCTATTAGTAAAATCTCTTCATACTCATCTCCATTGTCTTCCCTCATTACCATTTTCTACCATATCATCATAACATCCCTTCCCTAAGACAAACACCAAGCACCGTGGCAAGAAATAGTGAGTCAAGCTATGATGAAGAAGAAACACTAAGTGACAGTTCAAGAGATAGAAATGTATAGCCTAGGAGACCTCACAAGGGTGGGAAAATTATCAGAGAGGAACCTATTAGCATTGTTAAACTCCTTGCTTGTCCCCTTTCTACCACTTGTTTCAGATACCAATCTTGCTTCGAGTTTTGTGAGATGGTTGAGAGGGTTAAGTATCATCATGAATTGGGAAGGCAATTTGTCATAAACATGGAGAATAACATGGTACATCTTGCTGGCATCAATTTCACTCTTTCACCAGCCATTATTGCAGAAGCAACTAGAATGCGAGATGTAGGGGAAAGGTGGAACAAAAGATAGAATTTTAGCAAGCAGCATTATGAACCATATATTAAGGCCAAATATCATGGTAAATTAAGCAAGGTTCTTCCTTTCAAGTTCTTGGAGGAACGATATGTTCCACTTATGAAAATCATCATCAAATACTTCAGATGTGAGGGAAGGTTCTCTAGACTCTATGCCTATCATATCAGATTACTTATGCATTTCACCAGGTTTAGAATGATGAGAAAACTATATTTCATTTGAAAAAACATAGAGATGATGACTGTGATTGCAAAGAGAAAACCATACCCAAAACATCTTAACAGTATTTATCACTTTGCTGTCATCAAGATTATGGTTGTGCATCAACTTACTCAGTTGGGAGTTCCATGGGACACCTTCATTGCCCATGAAATCTTCAAGGGACCTCAAATTTTTGTAAATCCTCAAGAGAAAGGTGGACCTTCTAGGCAACAAAAAGAGCATGAAAGAAAAACTGAAGAGGCACACATTCCTGTGTTTATAACTTATGAAAGAGGTACAAGAAGACTTTTTGCAGTTGCCAAACAAGTATTATCTCCACCAGGGGTGGAAGGGGTCTCATTTCCTTCACCGGATCACAGGAAAATGCTATCTTCACTTGGGGTGAAATGGGCTTTGACTTCTCCATCAACAATACAACTATAGGACAAAGGAAAGCAAAATTTGCATGATGAAGGGCCTATTGAAGGGCAGGACAAAGATTTTGTTTTGGTTGCAGAAGATGACACTAATTTCGGCTCCCAAAGCTCAAGACTCAAGGATGTGGTCATCAAAGAGAAAGAAGCTGAGATCCAAGCCTTATCACTTGACCTTGGTAGGGCTAAGTGCATCATTAATTTCCTTGAGCAAGAGAACAAGCAATTGCAGGAAAAACAAACAATCATGGAGCTGCAAACCATTAGGGAAAAACAACAAGTGGCAAAAAGAAGGAAAATCAAGATGACATCACTAGAACAAGAAATAGAGGCTGACTGAGAATCATGGTTGGAAAGAGTGAGTATCCACCTTGAGAAGCTGCTTGATAAGGCTAACAAGGAGAAGAACATGTTGCACCACATGGCTTATCACTATTTGGCCCGGAACAAAATTTGCAAGACAAGGATAAGAAGCCTAAAAGCTAAGTTAAAGAAAGCCTTAGAAGCCAAAAGGGAGAAAGATAAACTTAAAATTTTGGCTGAAGCTTCCTTGGCTTAGCAAAGAAATTAGTAAGCTTGTCTGTTACCAAATTTGAAGCAATTTTGAGAAATTATTTTCATTTCACAAATTTTAATTGCAAAACACTGGAATTTTCCTCTGATGCGTAATGCCACTGGTGCTGTGCATTGAGCTGGCTTGGAATTTTGCAAAATGGCTTACATTTTTGGATTCCTCATGGAAAAATACTAAAACCTAGAAACTTTCATGAAATTTGGAGGAGAACTGGGTCACCTAAAGGGAAAAAAACACCTAAACAATGCCCTCTCTACCATTTTTTGGACCCACAGGAAGCAGCCTTGGGAGAAGTGACTTTTGAAGGGGCAAATGGACTCTAAATTCGAAAATTCTAGTTGTCCTAGAAAGTAGACATATAGAGATTTCCAAAAAGCAATCTTGGACCTAATTGGGTGAAGGGGAAGGCCTTCAAACTTAGCCTTGAAGTGGCACTATGCATCAGGCTCAGGGCGCTGCGCATCAGGCAAAATTTTGCCAATTTTGCTCAAAAACTCAGAATTTCGCCTAGTTTTCCACCAGTTTGACTTTTTCTTCTCTCATGGTCAAATTCATGATGTAATATGATGTAAATTGATGTAATATGATGTAAAAATGATGAAAAATGACTTAAGGAGGTAGATACATTAGTTATAGGTGGTTTTGAGTTGAATGAATCAGTTTCCATAGTTTTAGGGGCAAGCTGTTCCACTGCCTATTTTTCAGTTCCTAGTTTAGATCTTGTTGAAACGGTACCATGACTCATGGATTTGACCCCTAATGGATAGCATAGGTGGTTTGATTCCTATATCTTATACTTTCTTAGTCATTTGTCAAGGTTGGACTCTTGTGGATGCATTGAGCTACTTTGTAAAACACTTTTGCAGTTTGGCAAGGAAATGAACCAGGGTTTTGCAGCATTTTGTGGGATTCTTGTGGTAATGTGAATTAGTATTGTTTTCTCCTCTGTTATTCGGTTTATCATATGTTTATATGTGCCATCATATCTCTTTTTCTCCATAACTAAATGAATTAAGATTAAAGGGTGGAATTCATTGATGTTTCAGTGCTCTACCTTGGGGTTTATTTAGTTTTATATGTTTTCTGCTATTTTAAGAGGACTCATGAGACTTACATGCCCTCTCCAACTCCTCAGTGGTTTTAGACTCAGCATTACACCCAATTCAAAGTGCTAAAACACTTGCCTACCTCGCCCCACAGAAACCTCTGCAAATCTGAGTTGATTTCCCGGACCCAAAGCTGCCTTCCATATTTGATCCAGCAACCAAACATTAAAAGCAATCAAATTCCTCTGAGCATATACCTAGCCTAAAATTAGTATTTACATCAATAATATCTAGCATTATTTGCCATATTTTCTTGAGATTGACAAGGAGAGATCCCTCTCCTGACCTGGTAGGGCTAGCTACCAGGTTAAGCGTGGTTTGATGTTACCCTAGACCTGCCTTTCTTAGCCTGAGGTAGATTTAGGCAATAACAAACTTGAAAAGGTAGAAAATAATATCCAAGAGAACCTCTTAGCCATATTCGACTAAGGTATTCCTTTTTCATACAATAGTGTATCTCAGTCTAGAAAAGGGTTAAAATTATACTGAGTAGATGTCATTTCGTTTACTCTAACGAGTTTGAAATGACAAGTACTCGATAATCTTTTCATTTTTTGAGAGTCAGAAAAGATCTTAAAGATGACTCTAGGGGGTCACTTTTTCATTTATTTTTGACGAGTCTGAAAAAGTGATAAAATAAAGCTCATTTGAATCAGTCAAAATAAATCACCATCACCAGGTAAAATTACCTGTCGCTGCACATGTTCACAGACATTACCAATTTTCAAGGAGAAACTTGGAAAAACAAAATATTTTAGCATTTTACCAAATTGTAACTTGGAGAGGAAATTTACCCCATTTTACCTCAAAGTTTAAGTGAGGAGTATGATCAACCCAAGACACCATTCACCGAGTCGTCTGCTTCAGGTAAGATATCTCTCCCTTTCCCTCATTTTCGTTGTTATTTCATGCATTTATGTCCATAGGTTAGGCTGCTAGGAGGACTGGTTAAAAATTAAGGTCGAGGGCGATCAACGCAGGTTTTACCCATCAGACCCGCACTAATCACCCTATGATCAACTATTCCAGCGCGCTGGCAGTGCGTGAAAATTCACACACAGTCATGTTGGTGTAGAGATAAATATTTTTTAATGAAATCCTCTATGCTTAATGGTTTTTCTTGAGCTTTGTCTCCATGGAAGCTCATGAAATGTTGTTTTATTGATTTTCCATAGGATAATCAATCCAAAATGGCAATTGAATGGAAGGAACGAAAAAATGAAGCCGAAGATCATTAAGCAACTCAAGATCCAAATTGCATTGTTGCTCTTTGAGACTGCGGGCTACTGAAATTCTTCAGGATTCTTGGGATTAGGATCCAGCCTAAGTTGTTATAGCATCTAGTCAACTTGTGGGATGTAAACCACTAAATGTTCATTATTGGAGATCAAGATCTCAAGATAAATATCTTGGAAATATAATTCATCATTGGGTTATCCAAGAGGGGAGAATGGATTTAGCTATCTAGTTCTCATGCTGTTGGGGAGAGCACAAACACATTGATTGCCAATCACTACCCAGGTTCCCAAAAGACCAAAAATGGGAAGATCAATATAAAAACGATCACAAATATCCCTTTGAGAATTACCTTGCATACTATGACTCGAATTGTTAGAGCCAAAGTGTGGCATGAGGCAAATAAATCTAACTTCCAGTATGTTATTGACTATTTGAACCCCACAGCGTTCAACTGGTGCGAGGGTTTGTTGGTCAATATGAAAGACCAACTGACCAAGTTCAGAATAGGAAAACTGAAACAGTTCGAGTACGATTCCATTTTTGTGATGTTATTTATGGAACATTTTCCATTGTTTTCCTATCAATGGATAGAAGTGGATGCCCGAGCACCCAGAGATCCATGATTACGCAGTTGGGGAGAGTTGATGCCTCGACATGGAGGCAGCCAAAAGATGTCATTTCCTACGGCATTATTTGGATGGCTGCGTCAGAAGCTAATCATGGTTGACGATTGGGCATATGCAGGCACAAATTTCTGAGGAGATCCTAACCTTCCACTTCCACTAGGCACACAACGAACTGATGTAGGGGAAAACTATTTTAAAAGTTTTTGAATTTTTTTATTTTTTTGTATGTATACTGAGATTTTACTTATGATGATTTGTAGATGTGGGACCAGAGAGACCTCCATGTAGAAATTTCTCATTGCCCACCCCGGTTTTCAGTTTCACCTTATTTCTCCCATATAGTTAAATGCCCTTTCCCATATCCATACATTCAACAACTGAAAAAATAAATTTTTGCTGAAAACACAAATTCTGGAAATTTTACAAAATGCTGGAAAATGTAGAAATAAAAAATTAGCTGGTACAAACAGTCATTTCACACATTTCAACACAGTGATTTTAATGTGACCTTGGAAAAACCCCCTACAACTCTTGGGGAAAACCAGTTCGAGAGCTCTTCTTTATTTTTGAAAATGCCTTTTTTACAGTGAGAAATATTCAGCAAAAAATCAGCAAGAAAATTTACAACTTATCTCTTTTCCTGTGCCTCACAACAAACTGGAAATTACAGCAAACAGGACAGCCTTAAATGTTGTACGGCCTCCTCAATTTTCGTGCCCACTTTTAGCCTTAAATGCTACTGTACGGCCTGCATTAAATGCGTTGTACGAACTATAATAAATGCGTTGTATGGACCTCGATTTGCGTGTAGAAAAAAACAACAAACTGCTCCTCGATTTCTGTGCAAACCACTCCTCGATTTCTATGCAAACCAGCTATACAGATTTCTAGAAAATCATGCCAAAATCAGTCTTTCACTGTGTGCTGAATCAGCTGTACAAATCTACTCAACTGCTGCCTTAGAATGTGTGCCAAGCTATTGTCTCCTTCTCCTCCTTGTCCAGAAATCTCCCTTGCTCTCTTGCTCTCATTCTCTCAATCTGATCATGAAAGAATGAATGACCTCTTGCCTCCTTTTCCTCCTTTAATCTAATCCTAAGTGACTTTTGGTTAACCTCTAAATCCAATGGCTGAAATAGATTGAGATCTAGGGTTGAGATTAAATGCTCATTTAAATCTCACTTTTTATTTT
>APFE030597664.1:0-12981 GCA_000404065.3 Pinus taeda
GTTATCATTTTAATATAGAAATCACAATGAGGGGGAGCTATTTATTTACTGAATCCAAGTCATAGATAGCAACAAGCCCTCTGCAAATGGGTAGTATACACTAGCTCTAAGATGTGAGTAAGGGATTGTGGTTGAACTCCTAGGTTTATCCCGGGGTGGTCCAGAACTAGGCTACAATAAAGTAAGGTTGCCATGGGCGGAGATAGGCCTGAGGAAATTCCAGAGTCGTTATCGTCGAGTAAGTATAGAACATGCATAAAAAATATAGTAATAGTTCAAGCTCGAAGGTTCAACATTAAAGATAATACATACAATCTCTAATTGCAACAACAATATATGTCGTGAGTACTATGTGAAACAAAATTTTGTTCATACCCTCATTATTCAATTTAAATAAAAATAATAAAGGATAGCTAAACCAGAAAGTAAAATAGTATTGGTTGAACCCAACCTTACTTTGAAAAAAAACACATTAAATGTAATTATATCATGAAAACCAGTACACACATTTATAATATGAGGCAAAATGTTACAACACGAACTCGTTGGTAACTACCTTTAATCAAATTAGAAATGTATTGCAAATTCCAACTAAAATTTAAGTGAGAAAATTTCTGAGAACATGAGATTTCTTTCACATGGCAAGCAGAGCGAACTTACAATTTAATTTACATCCAAAATTCAGAACTTATTTTCTTAAGAAAAAAATTTGCAATAGCGAAATTTGTAATATAACAGATAAAAATAACATAACGAATACCCTGGTCATGTGTTATAACTATTGGGCAACCAACAAATTTCCTATGCTAAAGGCCATAATACATTAAACCCTTCTTGATTTCCAATGAAAACGAGAGATTGTCAAAAATCTAATTTTAACCACAAGGGAAACCCTCCACAAGGGTTAGTGGAAACATTTGAAGAGGAACCAAAAGCAAAGGGTAAATGAAAAACCAACCTAGAATAGGAAAACACTGGGGTAAGAGCACGTCACAACAACTGTGAACATCCAACTACAATTTATTAAAAATGAAGTCGAGCAAGAAGCACACCTGCAAGAAACCAAGATGATACAAAGGGGTCACTTTCATGGTAGGATAAATCCTAGAAATTAGCAGATAAACCAAAATTGTGCTGAGGGAGGCCAAAGATTCATTACCTATGAAATTGACCAAGTTACCTTAGATCTAGGGTCCAATGCGAAAGTTTTGCCAAAGCAAACATGGGAAAGAATGGGGAGACCCGCGCTCCAGTGGTCTCCTATCCAGTTAAGGATGGCGAAGAAACAAAAAATTATCCCGATGGGGAGGCTGCAAGGGTGATAGTTGACATCGAAGGCGCGAGCGCACTGGTAGATTTTGAGGTAATAGAGATTGTGGATGATAGCAATCCCTATCCTGTGTTCCTTATAGTCGATTAGGCCATTGACATGAATGGGGTAGTCAACTTGAAGAAGCGAAAGATGATATTTGAAAAGAAGTTGCTCCGTGTAGTCACTCCATTGGATCTTGCAGAAGGATCGCGATATATAGAACTAGTTGGTTATTATGAAAGTGATGATGATTTGGACTAGATTTACTAGATAACGACGCGAGACCAAGACTGGATAAATCTGATAGCAGATGGGCGTATCGCATGGGACCGCGAGAGCTCCTGTACATCAGATTCGGACGAAGAATTAGAGCACTGACAGAATTGACTACGTTAAGTATCTACGATGCATTGTATTACGATGACCAATTCATTGTGTTGCATGTCATTAGGAGTAAGGAAAATACCTCACTATAATGGGCGAACTGATGGTGATCGCTTTTTCCATGCATTTGAGAGAGAAGTGTTGGAGAAGCATCGCTTCCAGGCCTTGGATTGGGCACCATGCGCTATGCTCGCAAGATGGTGGGGTACGCATAAGGATAATTTCGGTGATTGGTGCGACTATAGGAGGATGATGAGAATACATTTTGGAAAGCCAAAAGTGCGGATGACAAACAAGTATGATGGAAGGGATGATTTGCATGATCACCTGGCCAAATGGACTAAGGCTTATGGAGCGTGGCCCCAGCCTGAATGGGTGCATCTATTTTGTCATACCAATGAATTGGTACTTGGAAACAGACCTCCG
The DNA here is from genome assembly GCA_000404065.3 of Pinus taeda. NCBI lineage: Eukaryota > Viridiplantae > Streptophyta > Pinopsida > Pinales > Pinaceae > Pinus > Pinus taeda. The sequence goes on from APFE030597664.1 coordinate 2,123, forward strand.
ACATGGCACTGAAGAATGGGACATCTTGCGCTATGGGTTTATAACTAACCAGCTAAACCATGCACTGGAATGCTATAACATGACCACTGAAGAAGAAGATGAGGATCCCAGAAAGATTAATATTTCGAAAACTGAGGGTCACTGTGAGGTTCAAGGTCCATAGATAGAGGATCCAAACATAATCGCTTCGCTGAAAATTAGGCAGGTCAACATTGGCACAAATGCGGAGCTGAAATTTGCAAAGGTTGGGGATTATTGGGATGATGCAATAGTAGAGAAGGTCGTTGAGCTCCTCCGCGAATATCAAGATTTGTTCCACACAAATTTTTCTGATCTGAAGGGAATAATAGGAGACTTGGGTGTCATGAAGACCACCCTGAAACTAGATGCCAAACCTATAAAACAAAGACATTACTACCTTAATCCGAAGTATAAGGAAAGGGTCCACATTGATTTAGATAAGATGTTCACGGCAGCAATTATTGAGCCAATGGAAGAATCTAATTCGGTAATCTTGATTATGGTTCAGGAAAAGAAAAGAAATAAGCATATGTGTTGATCTCTGGAAATTGAATGACTCTTGTGTGCATGATCCTTTCCCAACCCCGTTCACTGACAACGTCCTAGATAATGTAGGCGGAAAAGAAGCATACTCTTTCACTGATGGGTTCGCTGGGTACCATCAAATCAAAATCATTCCTGAGGATAGATGCAAGACGACCTTCATGATTGAATGGGGATGTTTTCAGTACACCGTAATGCCTTTTGGGCTGAAGAATGCACCAACAAGCTTTTCGTGCATAGTCATTAAGGAATTCAAAGACTTCATTCATAAAACTCTACTTATTTGTTTCTTTATCTCACCTCCCTCCAAACACACATTTTCTCTCCCTCCATATCTATCAATCTCTCTCTTCTTCCCTCTCTTCACCTTCCATCTATATCTCTATATCCATTTTCCTCTCTTTTTTATCTCTATATCACCTCAAAAACATATACACTCTTTCTCCTTATCTATCTCTCCCTCCCTCCCTCTCCATCACCCTCTCTCTTCCCCTTCTCCCCTTATCTCCCCCCTTCTATCTCTCTTCCATCCTGCTCTCTTCCCTCCCTCTCTTTCCATCTCCCTTATCACTCCCTCTCTCTCTCTCTCAACCTTTCGCTCTGTGTGTCTTTATTCTTACCTCCCTCTCTCTCTTCCTCCCTCTCTCCTTCTCTCTCTCGCATCCTCACTCTCTTCCTTCCTCTATCTCCCTTTCTCTCCCACCTCTCTCTCTCTCTCTCTTTTCCCTCCAATTCTATCAATTTCTCCCTCCCTCTCTCCTTCTCTCTCATTCTTCCCCCCATTTTCTCCATCTATAATTCTTTATATCTCTATCTAAACCAAAAACATACACACCCTCTCTCTACTTTCTTGTTGGCTTGATGGGGCCTGACCCATGTTTGAAGTTATTTAGCTAAACAAATCCCTACACTTATGGCCATTTCAGCATTAGCCCTTAGGGCACGAACTGAAGTCTCACCCAAAGTAGTATGGGGGGATTCTAAGGTGTTGATTTAGTCCAACTATGTCTATCTTCGTACAGGTTACTTTGCGCAATGTTCTAACCTTGAATACCCTCGTGATCAGTTATAATTGCCTTTCACACAACTCTAACTAGGGGCTAATATGCTTTCCCTCTGCTATGGCAGCGAATTGCACTATTTCCCCAATCTACACTATGTATCTTACTTATCTTCTTAAAGATCTTAGTTAACTTCGCGTAAACAAATATTCTACCTTTCTTTCACTTAATCAACACATTCATACATATTCGCACATCATATAAGCATTAAAAGTGAAATGTATATTCAATGTAACATACACATAAAACAGGAAATAAATACACAGAATGGATATGAAACTTCTCTTTATTAATGCTCCAACTATTATAGACTCTACTCGCCCTGAGCACTTAGCTCAAGGGGCCCGCGCACTCAGCTGTGGACTACTAGGCCTCTGCGCACTCAGCTGCAGATCCTTCTCCTACTCTACAATCCAAAACTAAACTTTACACTTCAGATATGATTCAACTCTTCATCCTTATCATTATTACTCCATGTTATATTGATCTACTTGGAGCCTTACTCTATTTATACAATCACATGGTCCACGGACCATGGGTAGATATCTACAACCAAAATTACATTACAAAATTGAGGGCGGACAACCCTATGACTCCTTTACAAAATACGCGCTTCGTGCCCACAAAATGCAGAGTCTTTACATCAGGGTTACAACTTTTGACCAAAATCTGGGCTGTAAGGCCCAAAATTTCTCTCGGGGGATCTCGGACCCAACTAGCCCCTAACACAAACATCGTGACTCACCCTTGAGTCACTCTATCGATGCGGAGATCTTTGCATGAAGACCTTTGCATGAAGACCTTCCAACTCTACTTGGATCACTACAAGATAAAAAACCCACTGAGCGATTTCCTACTGCACTTCCTGGATGTTCTGTTCTGAGGCCGTTGTAGCCAAACTGCCTCCTTGAGCCTGTTCTTGTGTTTCTTGCATCTACGCGAGCTTTTCCTCAATAGAGGCTATAATGATATACGCCTCATCAATGCATGACTATAAGCACGCCTTCAAAACTATTTCCTTATGTCGAGCAACATCCACCTAGTCCTTGAGCACTTTCACCTGTTGCATCTGCGTAAGCCTTTGTGTAAGGCAACCGTCTGCGTGGTCCCTTTTATTTTGTCGTACTTATATTGTAGCTTAAGCACCTCTATTTCTAGGTGTTATATGTTCGGGTCCTCCTATAGAGTAGTGAGAATCTCGAACGGCTCCCTGAACAAATATGTGCAGTCTTTCACTACACTGTTGACCTTCGGTATTACTATTGTAAACATGTTGTCGCGTTGATCCTTAACCTTTAGTGGAATTGAAGACTGTGCCTTCAATTATAGTTTGACTATCTGGAGGTTCAATTCGAGTTGAACGCTGGCCATCTCCTCCTTTACCTTGCACATCCTTGTTGCTAGCTTCCGAATGCATGCCTCCACTGGTTCTTCTACTTGGATGGCCATCTCCAAGACCATCTAGCAACCTTCCTTGACCACCTGTACAAATTGTCTATTCTGCACCACTACCTCATCATGCTTCAGGCTCAATTGGTCAATATTAATGTGCTACTCACTCATGACTTGGAGCGCATGACCCTCCCTGGCTCGCAGTTCTGCTATAACTCTGTCCTGCAAAACATAGAGTGTCTCCCGAGGGAGCGCAACCATATTTAGCCTGATTCTTTTCAACCTGCTAACCATAGGCCTCTCGGCCTCATTTTCTATAACGAGTGCTCCCTCTGGCAGCACTATATTATTGCTCATTCATGTGCACAACATTTCCTCAAACGCAGACATGCCTACTATGAGGCTAGTTTACATAGTGCTAGCTTGTGGAGTGCGCACATCCAACTCCATGATTACCATGTTCTTGGAGACCTGCATGAAATTGCTCCAAGATAGTGAGTCTATGAAGGGCCTACTGGAAATTTTCAATCGGAGCGCTCGCAAGGATGATGCTACTAGTGAACCGCACATAGTCAAAAAGCTTGGCAAGCATAAGGCAAGGACTGGGCGTCAGGTGAGGCTTACCGTGTAGATATGAGAATATGAAATTGACCAAGTTACCTTAGATCTGGGGTCCAATGTGAAAGTTTTGCCAAAGGGAACATGGGAAATAATGGGGAGACCTGCGCTCCAGTGGTCTCCTATCCAATTAAGGATGGTGAATAAATAGAAAATTATCTCGATGGGGAGGCTGCAAGGGTGACAATTGACATCGAAGGTGTGAGCACACTGGCAGATTTTGAGGTAATAGAGATTGTGGATGATAGCAATCCCTATCCCGCATTCCTAGGAATCGATTAGGCCACTGACATGAATGGGGTAATCAACCTGAAGAAGTGAAAGATTATATTTGAAAAGAAGTTGCTCAGCGTAGTCGTTCCGCTAGATCCTGCAGAAGGATTGCATTATATAGAACTAGTCGGTGATTATGAAAGTGATGACGATTTGAACAAGATTTACTTGATAACGACGTGAGACCAGGGTTGGATAAATCTGGCAGCAGATGGGTGTATCACATGCAACCACAACAGCTCCTGCACATCAGATTCGGATGAAGAATTAGAGCACTGGCAGAACTGATTGCATTAAGTATCTACGCTACATTGTAATATGACGACCAAGTCATTGTGTTGCATGTCATTAGAAGTAAGTAATCTACCTCACTATGACAAGCGAACTGATGGTGATCACTTTTTGGATGCATTTTAGAGAGAAGTGTCAGAGAAGCATTACTTCGAGGCCTTGGATCGGGCACTATGCATTATGCCCGCAAGATTGTGGGGTACGCATATGGATAATTTCGATGATTGGCACAACTATAGAAGGATGATGAGAATATGTTTTGGATAGCCAAAAGTGGGGATGACAAACAAGTATGATCGGAGGGATGATTTGCGTGATCACCTGGCCAAATGGACTAAGGCTTATGCAGCAGAGCCCCAACCTGAATGGGTGCATCTATTTTGTCATATCAATGAATTGGTACTTGGAAACAAAGCTCTGCCATGGCACTGAAGAATGGGACATCTTGCGCTATGGGTTTATAATGATGTTCAACTTTGAGGATGGGTTTGACTATATTGACACAGCACCATAGGAGGTTAAAGCAGTGATCTTTAGGATACCACAAGATCCTTTGGGCCTGAAACAACCTGATTGGACTACTCAACTGAGTCATGCCCTGGAATGCTATAACGTGACCAATGAAGAAGAACATGAGTATCCCAGAAAGATTAATATTTTGAAAACTAAGGGTCACCGCTAGGTTGAAGGTCCATAGATAGAGGATCCAAACATAACTGCACCGCTGAAAACTAGGTAGGTCAACATTGGCACAAAGGCGGAGCTAAAATTTGCAAATATTATGGATTATTGGGACGATGTGATAGTTGACAAGGTTGTTGAGCTCCTTCGCGAATATCAATATTTGTTCCCCACAAAGTTTTCTGATCTGAAGGGAATAATAGGAGACTTGGGTGTCATGAAGATCACCCTGAAATTGGATGCGAAACCTGTAAAACAAAGACCTTACCGCCTTAATCTGAAGTATAAGGAAAGGGTCCATGTTGAGTTAGATAAGATGCTCATGGCAGGAATTATTGAACTAGTGGAAGAATCTGATTGGGGAATCCCGATTGTGGTTTAGGAAAGGAAACAGAAAGAAGAAATAAGGATATGTGTGGATTTCCGAAAATTGAATGACCTTTATGTGCATGATCCTTTCTTGACCCCATTCACTAACGAGGTCCTGGATAATGTAGTTGGACAAGAAGCATACTCTTTCACTGATGGCTTATATGGGTACCATCAAATCAAAATCACACCTGAGGATAGAAGCAAGATGACCTTCGTGATTGAATGGGGATGTTTTCAATACACCGTAACGCCTTTTGGGCTGAAGAATGTGTCAACAATCTTTTCGTGCATAGTCATTAAGGAATTAAAAGACTTCATTCATAAATCTCTACTTCTTTGTTTCGATATCTCACCTCACTCCAAACACACATGTTCTCTCCCTCCATATCTATCTATCTCTCTCTTCTTCCCGCTCTTCACCTTCCATCTATATCTCTATATCCATTTGCCTCTCTTTTTTATCTTTATATCACCTCGAAAACATACACACTCTTTCTCCTTATCTATCTATCTCCCCCTCCCTCTCCATCACCCTCCCTATTCCCCTTCTCCCCCTATCTCCCCCCTTCCATCTCTCTTCCCTCCCTCTCTTGCCATCTCCCTTATCACTCCCTCTCTCTCTATCCACCTTTCTCTCTTTGTGTCTTTATTCTTACCTCCCTCTCTCTCTTCCTCCCTTTCTCCTTTTCTCTCTCACATACTCAATCTCTTCCTTTCTCTCCCACCTCTCTCTCTCTCTCTCTTTGCCCTCCAATTCTATCAAGGTCTCCCTCCCTTTCTCCTTCTCTCTCATTCTCTACTTTCTTGTTGGCTTGATGGGGCTTGACCCAGGTTCGGAGTTATTTAGCCAAAAAAATCCCTACACTACTGCCCATTTCAGCATTAGCCTGTAGGGCATGGACTGAAGTCTCACCCGAAGTAGTATGGGGGAATTCTAAGGTGTCGATTTAGTCCAACTGTGTCTATCTTCATGCAGGTTACTTCACACACTATTCTAACCTTCAATACCCTCACGATCTATTATAATCGACTTTCGTGCAACCCTCACCAGGGGTTGAGATGTTTTCACGCTACTATGGCAGGGAACTGCACTATTTGCCAATCTACACTGTGTATCCTACTTATCTTCTTAAAGATCTTAGCTGACTTCGTGTAAATATATATTATACCTTTCTTTCACTTAATCAACACATTCGTACATATTCGCACATCATATAAGCATTAAAAGTGCAATGTATATTCAATGTAATAGATGCATAAAACAGGAAATAAATAAAAAGGATGGATAAGAAACTTCTCTTTTTTAATGCTCTAACTGTTACAAACTTGACTCGCCATGCGCACTCAGCTCAAGGGGTCTGCGCACTCAGCTGCAGACTACTATGCCTCTGCACACTCAACTGCAGAGCCTTATCCTACTCTACAACGCAAAACTAAACTTTACACTTTAGATATGATTCAACTCTTCATCCTTATCATTATTACTCCATGATCTATTTATCTACTTAGAGCTTTACTCTATTTATACAATCCCATTGTCCGTGGACCATTGGTAGATATCTACAGTTGAAATTACATTACAACAATGAGGGCGAACAACCCTATGACTGCTTTACAAACTATGTGCTCTGTGCCCACAAAATGTGGATTCTTTACATCGAGGTTACAACTTTTGACCAAAATCTGGGCTCTAAACCCGAAAACTTCCCTTGGGGGATCTTGCACCCAACAGGCTGTCAACACAAACATCATGACTCGCCCTCGAGTCACTCTGTCAGTGCGGAGATCTTTGCACGAAGACCTCCCAACTCTACTTGGGTCACTGCGAGATTAGCAACACATTGAGGGGTTGCCTGCTGCACTTCATTGTTGTTCTGAGACCGTTGTAGCTAAATTGCCTCCCTGAGATTGCTCTTCTATTTATTGCATCTGCACGAGCTTTTCTTCAATAGAGGCTATAATGATATAAGCCTCATCAATCCACATCTGTAAGCGTGACTTCAAAACTGTTTCCTTATGTCGAGCAACATCCACCTGCTCCTTGAGCACTTTCGCCTGCTGCATCTGTGTGAGCCTCTATGTAAGGCAATTGTCTGCGTGGTCCCTTTTACTTCGTCGTACTTCTACTGTAGCTCACGTGCCTCTATTTCTAGGTGTTATATGTTCAGGTCCTCCTGTAGAGTAGTGAGAACCTCGAACGACTCCTCGAACAACTTTGTGCAGTCTTTAACTGCACCGTTGACCTTCACTATTACTATCGTAATAGTGCTGGTGCACTGTTCCTTAACCTCTAGTTGAGTTAAAGGCTACGCCTCCAATTTCAGTTCAGCTATCTAGAGGTTCAATTCAAGTTGAACCCTATCCATCTCCTCCTTTTCCTCATGTAGCCCTGCTGTTAGCTTCTGGATGCGCACCTCCACTAGTTCTTCTACTTAGATGGCCATCTCCAAGACTATCTGGCAAGCTTCCTCGACCACCTGTAGAAACTGTTTGTTCTGCACCACTACCTTGTCATGCTTTAGGCTCAATTGTTCAATTTTAATGTGCTATTCGCTCATGGCTTGAAGCGCACGACCCTCTCTGGCTCACAGTTCTATAGTAACTCTGTCCTGCAAAACATAGAGTGATTCCCGAGGGAGCGCAACCATATTTAGCCTGCCTCCTTTCAATTTGTTGACCATAGGCCTATCGGCCTCATTTTCTGTAACGAGTGCTCCCTCTCGCAGCACTATATTGTTGGTCATTCGTGTGCGTAACATTTCCTCAGTCGCAGACTTGCCTACTGTGAGGTTGGTTGACACAGTGCCAGCCTGTTGAGTGCGCACCTCCAACTCCTGTATCTATGCTCGAAGAGCCCCTAACACCATCTAATTTTCTCCCCAATTTCATGTGATTCCCCCTCAATGAGGGTGATTGGGTTGAAAGAAGTCTTGGGAGCCTTCGACTTCTTCGTAGCCCTACCTACTCCCTTGGGAATTTTCATTTTAGCTGTGTGGACGATATCTGTGGGTTTGCGCCTCTTTGCTCTGTATCTGTTTCATGTTCAGGCGAAGGTGACTTGTCTCCCTCGCTCTCTTTCTCAGTTGCCTTTTGTTGTTCTTCTGCCTCCTTCACAGCTTCTCATGCTGCTTGGGCCTTCGCTGTTGCTGCTTCATTCCTACGCTTCTCTGCCAACTGCCCCATCTGCAATTTCACCTCATCCTTTTTCCTCTACATAATAGACTTCTCCATTTCCACCATGGAGCTGGTTAGAGCACACCACTCCGGCGGCCATGACTCAAGGACGAAAAATATGACATCATCCATCGCCAGATAAGGGAGCTCGTGCCATGCCTTCATGGGGTCTTTCCTCACCCTGATGTACACGTGGTGGAAATCTGCCTTGAACTCCATGAAGCTTTGTAGACTATTATACACCATGGGTGATAAACGTGGCTTGCAATTAATCCCCATTATAATGTTCATCTCCATGAGCACCCATAATATCTTACTGTCCCTGATTCTCTATGCATCTCTATTTTCTCACAGTGAAGTGTACTTCACTGCCTCCAGAAGGTCCTATGTAATCGTTAGGAACTGGATGTCGTCAGGCAATTCCCATGCCCCTAACACGATGGAAAATAGAAACCATGCATACTGAAAAGTATTCCCCTACTCTTGTGTGTTATAGTAGTTCTCAAGGAACTCTCTGCACAAGTAGTCCACCTGGTTAAACTGGATTCCTTTTTCACATTACTCGACAAGCGCAACCACTAGCATGGGCATCTCATCTACGCGACACTTCTGCATAAGATTTCCAGCCAATATTTGCATCATGACTTTGACCGCAGTGTTGTTGATGCGTGAAATCACGTATCCTCTCTTGTTCTTCTCCAGCTTGAATCTCTTCTTCATGGTCTCTACGATGGCCAAAAGATCACTTTTACCCTCTGAGATGTTCGTTCGGTCCTCCCCTTTGCAACAGAGTCGGGTAATTCTATGAATTAAGTGGTTCATGATGGGGATGGGCTCCTCCAGGCACAAACACCCATCATGCACCAGGCAGAGAAACTTTCTAATGAAAACAATAGTCACTATGGTGTGATGGTAATGGAGCACTTAGAGCAGGTTTGGAAACCATGCTCAAAATAACTGTGTTGTATGGGAAAAAAACTTAGTTTTCACTGATTATTTTTTCAACTCGGTGCTCACTTTAATTTGCCAACACTCACTATTCAGGTTTGGGTTTTTTGTGTTGTTGGGATGAAACTGGGAAGAAAGGCCATTGGCAAATGGAGTCAGAGTCACAGGTTTGTGGTGATCAAATACAAAGTTTACAAACTAAACTTACACAATAGGTTAGGCAAATTCACTGGATCCTTTATGATATATGGCATGAATGAGAAGAAAAGATTTAGAGATCTAATTAAAAATAGAGCATTTAAGAATTCTGATTTTAATCTTCAGGGGAAAACATAAAAATTATTCTTAAGCTAGAAATGGAGTGTACATTCAAACAAATTGTGTTCTTTGTCTTCTTAGAACAATTCAGATTTTAGAATCACATATGAGAATAAAAGGAAAAAAATTGACAAGGAAAGATGCACTTCACCAATAAAAATGACACAAGAATCATGTAATGATTGCCTTGTATTACTAAAAATCTCATCAATGGTGGCTCTATGAGCTGCTTTACAATACAAGTTTTTTTATTCAAACAAGTCCCAAGTCAGTATGCATCGCACTTTTTGCATGCGGCATAAAAGGGATGTAGCCTGCAAAAGGTGAATGGGTCCGCATAACACCAGAAAAGGAGACTGGGTTTGATTTGGAGCATGCGAAAACAACATTTGTGGAAGCAAAGAAAGATTCAATCAAGAAGTCAGGAGAAACTAGTTGAAGAAATGGACCCTTCCATGATTACCACGTTCTCAGAGACCTACATGAAACTACTCCACAATATTAAGTTTGTGAAGGCCCTACCGGAACTGTCCAATCGAAGTGCTCACAAGGACGACGCTACTGGTGAACCGCACGTCGTAAAAAAAGCTTTGCAAGCATAAGGCAAGGACTGAGCATGAGTTGAGGCTTACCATGCAGATAGGGGAATATGAAATTGACCAAGTTACCTTAGATCTGGGGTCCAATGGGAAAGTTTTTCCAAAGAAAACATGGGAAAGAATGGGGAGACCTGCGCTCTAGTGGTCTCCTATCTAGTTAATGATGGTGAATAAACAGAAAGTTATCCCAATGGGGAGGCTGCAAGGGTGATAGTTGACATTTAAGGCACAAGCACACTGGAAGATTTTGAGGTAATATAGATTGTGGATGATAGCAATCCCTATCCTATTTTCCTTGGAATTGATTGGGCCATTGACATGAATGGGGAAGTTGTTGGGTATATGACCAAAGTCCCACATTGACTAGAAGTGGGGAAGATCATGGGTATATAAGGATGGACAAATATCTCCATTGGTATGAGGCCTTTTGGGGTAAGTCCAAAAGCAAATCCATGAGGGCTTAGGCCCAAAGTGGACAATATCATTACCATTGTGGAGATATGTGGTGTCCAGAATCCTTACAAGTGGTATCAGAGCCATGCCCCGAAGTTAGCCAAGTGGATGAATC
>APFE030597664.1:16773-35275 GCA_000404065.3 Pinus taeda
TGGAGCCATCATTCTGAACCTGTTTCTATTCAGAAGATTGAAACAGACTCCCATAAATAGCAAGTCAATAATGTTACAGCTGGTTCAGATTTAGTACCCAATAAAGCAACAGTTGTACATGCAAATGCAGAAACTCAGTGTGCACTTCCCAAGCCCATCATCAAACCTTGGGAACAACTTGTCCACAACAAGCACAGAACCGGTCTTGGATATGACAAGGAGTTGTCCTTTCATATTCCAGACTACGCCAAGCCCATTCAGTTTTAGAGTACTGGATTCATTCATGACAGTTCACCTGCTCCTCATGACAGTTCATCTCCAGCTATTCCAGACTCTCCCTCTCTTCCACAGCGACAACAACAACAACAACAAATTGTGAAATGCAAACACTGTGACCGAGTTGGCCATTTGAAAGATCACTGTTTTGATCTTCATCCATGTAAGCACTCTCATAAAACCAGTCATTCTTCACACAGATGCTTCAAAAACAAACATCCTACAAGAACAAAGATTCATCTAGGATGGATCGCTTCTTGGCAATGGGCATCAACAACCAAGAAGATATTCCAAACACATGTGAGAACTTGTTCTAAAGTATTGAACAATCTTGCAGTTGAGTTTTCTCCATCTTCTCACCTTGTATCTGACAGGGGGGGAAATGATGGTCATCTACAAGCTTCAAAGCCACATCAAGCGAGCCTAAGCCACAACCTGCCACACCAGTTTTAGAGTTGTAGCTAGAGACAAAGATGCCCGTGAACATGCCTTCAGTTGGCAATCTGGGACAGTTCCTCTAGCAGAAGACTTCAGCTTCTTGCTAGCTTTGGAAGAATTCCAGGAACAAAATTGAGAACACTTCCTCTAGTAGAAGACACCAGCTTCTTGCCAGTTTTGGAAGAGTTCCAAGAATTGCATTAAGCATTCCAGAGTTGTTGGTCATCCTTAAACCATCACAGGTTGATACTTCCCTTTTCAGTTTGAATTTCTCCCTTTTATGCAGGGTGAGACCTCCATTTATTGGTTGAAGGTTTCCCTCTTCAAAACAATAGGAGCACTTCCTCTAGCAGAAGACTTCAGCTTCTTGCCAGTTTTGGAAGAGTTCTGGGAACTGCACTAAGCGTTCCAGTGTTGGTGGTCATCCTTAAACCACCACCCTTTATAACACATTTCAGAGAGCACATTCAGCCTAGTGCTGCCATGCATTTTTTCACATTTTGTATTACAGCTCTCTTCTTGGACTCATACATAACCCTTCGGATTAAGGGGGGGAATGTTGGACACCTAATCCTCAATGGGTTAGTGTGTAAGCCGAATGGACAAAAGGAGTCCAAGAGACCTTGGGATGTGAAACCCAACAATCACAACAATGTACTATAAATGTATATTTCCTGTTAATAAAATATGTACTCACATGATTTATCTTTCCTATTGGTCTTGCTCCCATGTGTGTTTAACACTATCTATAAACACCACTCTTAACTAGCAACAACACTAGAATGTGAGAAACAACATTCTCTCCGAACTTAGTGAGTAGAAGCAAACATCCTTTGACAATAGCAATAGATACAAGGTGACCAATCAATAACATGATCATCCATCCTCTCTCAAGAAACAACACAATATCCATAACTGAACAACAAAAACACTCTAGACTTGCTCCCTCTGAGAATCATCATCATCAACTTGCAACCAATACCTTCTAGATGAAGGCTACACCTCATGGACTGAGGAGCTAACTTAACATAATATGATTGATATGCAATATAATACATTACTAAAACAACACCCACCAACCCATATGAATATCTGGTTCATCCCTCATCAATAGATACTAGACACCAATACTCTCTCTCCACCATAACCATGACCAATGATATCCAATGGTTGTATAATGATATATAATGATGAAAAATGACTATAACATGACAAACAACAACCCATATATGGTTGCAACAACTCATAACAACACAAACTTGACATGAATCATAACTATTCTTATCACCAACTCATGAAAGCATGAACTCGAATACTTGAACACTTGATTACAGGGTCTCATGAACATGATATATGATTCAAAATGATGAAGTAGAGTATGAAAATTTTGGCTCTTACATGATCCTCAAAAACTTTTAAAACATAGCCAAAAACCCATGCCTCTCTCCAAGGCATACTCAATCAAATTCCTTGACCAAAACTAAAACACTCTTAGACTAGAAACAAAATTATGAATGATCAATAATATGTAAACCTTATCATGCATATAACCATCCATGTTCATAAGATAGATCCTTCTATATTAAGGCACCATCTTCTAGCAGCAAAAATTGTGATAGTAGCAACAACCAACCAACATAAAATATATGACAATGAGCAGCAGTGGCACATATCTAGGATAACAATTGATCAACATAAAATTTAATTTGTAACAAAAACATCTAACAAATAAAGATAGATCATGAACTTGCAACAACAACCTATGACCGTCATCTCACATCATCCATAATGCACCAACCAACACATCTATATGATAGCAACATCAAACATGTGATGAGTGCCAGTATTACTTATCAACCTGGGGTTCATACAAACTTGGAGGTGACAGTGCTATATGCACAAGTAAAAGTGAAGGTCCTGCATGTTGTCACTGCTCATCTGGCGAGAGACCCTAGGGGTTCCAAGCCAAACTTCTATAGAGTTAGAAGAAGCTTGATTCTTTGATGGAAGAAGCACAAATCTATTCTAAGAGAGCTACTCTACTGTAGTAATGAGGAAAACAACTTGTAATGCTAAATCACACCATATCCTAATTAACCATTTAAACATCTATGCTAAGCAAAATTGCTAAATCAACACTAACCTAATGCTGCTATCTAAGTTACAGAAGTAAAGAGCATCAAACGATACTAATGTGTGAGCAAGAAAACTAAGCTAAATCTGTTTTCATTCTTTTTAGGTTTTTTTTGGTAAAATCAAGCATGCAATTTAATTGTTCTTGTGGATGTGATACGTGGATGGAAGGTGGTTGAGGATGGCTAAAAGGCTTATGGAGTGATTGGATGGGGTGGAAGGGTCCTAGGAGGATTTTTGTAACTTCCTAGAGGTTCCCTATCAATTCGGCCTCAAAATAGGTCGTTTCAGGAAAACCTACAGGATGTACTAGAAACCTACAGGATGATCCTATAAGAGTTACAGGTAACCTACAAGATACAATTGAGAGCTAATTGTGAGGTGTTGGGAAGCTGGAAAAAGGTGTGTGAGGTGTGGGATAGGGTGTTCAAAGGTCTAGGAACACTCAAGAGTCGATATCCAAGAGAAGAGATGGATAGATTCACTCAATGTGTCTAGGGAAATTTCAATGAAAAAGGACAAAAAATAGTGAGGGTGATGGTGGAACAAGAGATGGTTGAGGTGGATGAGGTGGAAGATGGATGTTGGTGATGAAGTCTAGACCTCCTCCTGAAGTACCTGTGATGCTTAAAACATGTGTGTCTTCCAATAAATATGCAACAAGATACATTCTCATAAACTAGAAAAGCATGAACCAATTGCCCATATTATGCATGAAGAAAGTGCTGAAGGAAATGAGAACATGATTGAGATCTTATTGTAGAAAGAGAGTGATGGAAAAAGATGACAATGCAATGAACCAAGTATTGAATCAAGATAACAAACTCCAAAGCCCGTGCAAGAACTAGAAATCTATTTTTTTTGGGTTTCTGAAGGGTCTCTTCCTCAAGTCATGGTCCCAGAGGGAAGAGGTGAGGCCAAGAAACTTTATGACAACCTTACAGTGATCATTTTATCCTTTCTAACTTGCTAATTGAAAGAAGGCACAAATGGAAGAAAACTAAGATACAACCAATCTACTCTACACTATTGTAATGGAAATGGAACTATTTAAGGAAATGAACAATTAAACCGTGAATATATGCCAGCATACATGTACAATAAGGAGGAGCCTTGGATGTTAGGGTTGGGCCCTAGCCCAAGAGCTTCAGCCCTCTAAGCTAACTCAGTGCTGGTTCAAAACAAAACTCATTGTTATTATCAAAACAATGGATTACATAAAAAACTGTCACAAGTCTTGCAGCTTGAAAATAGAGTAGAGTTTTACAATAAAAAATTTGAATCCTACTGAGGTCCTAGGCCTCTCTACTTATACATCTGAAGTCTCCAATGAATTCCTTAAAAATAGGGAGGCTCGACTCCCAAACTCGAGATAAACTAGTGCTTTGTCTTTCACTTGCTTAGTTGTCTTCTAGTCCTCATGATTTGGCTGTTTAGACTCCGAGCTGATGGAGGAATATTCGAATGGATGGCTAGTAAATGAGGAGGATTTACCTCCTATAATTCCTCTCCCTTGTCCCATTCAAGTTTTGACTAAGGTCTTTGCCAAAATTCCTTTCTTTTATCCTTTAATCCTGCATTAAATGCACATTAGACCACAAAGAAAAATATCCAAATCTAACTCATCTCATAAAAAAAATATAATCAAAAGTGTGCAATAATTTGTGAGAATAGTTGGTTTGACTAAGCTAGAAGGTCAATTAAGGCCCATATAATTACCCAATGATAAGGCTCATCATCACCCCCTACTGAAAGTGTTGCTCATCCTCTGAGCAACTTAGTCAATGTCCATGTCCTTCATGGCTCTGGTAGCCTCTCTGACATCCCATGCCTCTGTTGTGGTCTCTTATTCTTGTTCATAAAAGCCTACTTTCTTTTCTACTTCTTCCAATTGTCTCTTTTCCTCTTCTTCTTTTCTCCCTTCTAGCATCCCTAAGAGCAGTGGTGGACTGAGTTTTAGGTCTATCCAATTGACATTAAACCTTTGCATTGATTGCTTATACATCGGTGTCATGTTGAGTGCCTCTCTCAACCTTTGAGGGGAGCGTTATTCTCTGATCTTCAAGATATGTGGTAGTGTGTTCCATCTCCTTAGGCAGGCATGTATACTATCATCTCCTAGCAGCCTAAACATATCTTCAAAATGTGAAATTGCTTGCTCTTGGGTAGCACGATATCTAGGTGCCAATAAGGATCATTTGTAATCAGATTATGGGTGCTGATTAGGGCCATGGGATTTGATTGTCCAGCTTTGATGAAAAGGGGTTCATTTTTCTCTCTGGCCAATATTCTTTTCAGCTCTGCAGCCCTTGCCTCCTCATGGTTCATTCATGAAGCCAAAGCCATTAATTGTAGATCTCCTAGCTTTGCATTAGGGTCCCAAACATTCATATCTGTGAGGGCCATGTTGTGCAAGCAAAACTTAGCCATTTTGGCCCTATCCTCCAGTGTACTTTGATCACAAAGATCAATACTACCTGTAGTCCTGACATGGCATGGTGCCCCTTTGTGCTAGTGTTTTAACCTGAAACTGCAGCCATTGTTCTTTGAGGTAAAGAGCATAGGATTTAGCTAGCATCCTACACAGGATGGTCTCCAAGGAGAGGTTGGCCATACATGCTAGTTGGTTCTTCCTTTCCTGCAGTTGTCCCCTCATCCATGCATTTTCCCTCTCAAGTTGATCTCTCATTATTGCTTCTTTGTCGCTTAAGCCACTTATCTCTTTGCCCATTTCTTTGAGCTTCTCTTCCATGTGCCCAATGTCTTCCACCCCTTTTGACTTGGCGATTTGCATCCATCAGTGGGTTCTAGCCCTCTCCTTCTCAAGTTCGAAAAACAATGGGATGGAAAATTTTTGAGGTATCACCTTGCCTCCTTCAATAAACTAGTAGCAGGAGTCTAGGTCACGTTGGGGACTTGGTTCCTTTGTTTCAGGGTCTTCATCTTTTGTTTCTTGTTGCTACCCTACCTTGCTTTCCAATTTCTATGCTTCCTGTAGTTTTTGTAGAGTATCCTTTCAGATTGCTTTTACTTCATGTAGGTTTTGTTGTGGATCCTATAGGATGGCCTTACCCTTTAAGGAAGTTGATCTGGTACTAGGACTCCTTACATAGGTGATCGGTGACTTAGGGGAAGGCATTTTATCTCTTGGTTTAGTGGAATGTTCAATCTCAATAGGGATTTTTGTTGATATTTGTGGCTTCCCTTGTTTGATTCTTGTGCTCTTTCTTGTTTTGAAATATAGAGGGGTTTGCCTCCTTCTTTTCCCTTTTTGCTTGACTAGGGTGCTGAGAGAAGTGAGGGCAGCTATTGCCTCCCTCTTAGGTGCCTCTGGAGACACCCTAGGTGACTCCTCCTTGTGTTCTTCCCCTTTTGTTTCAATGCCTTCTTCCTCTATGTTATTCTTATCTTCTTCCTCTTGTTGTTCTTCCTCATCTCCATCAGTTTCTTCCTTAGTTTCCTCCTTTGTTTTAGCATCATCCTCCTTCTCTTCTCCCTCTTCTTCTTCTACTTTGTCATGTTCCTCTGTATTAGTTTCTTCTTCATACATATCATCCCCATCTAGTTTTGCATCTTCTTCTTCTAGTTTTGCCTCCTTCTCACTAACATAAGGACTAACATCATAAGTGAGGGTTTTGATGTCATCCTAGATTGACAAGTCTCTAAAGACTGACCATGTTATAGGGATTTTGAGGTTTTGGAGGGCATCCTCGGTGAGGATCCTGATCAACCCATGATGAGCCAATTGTTGGGAATTCCCTCACTTTACTTTGTTGCTGGAGTCAATGAGTGATTGCATTAAGAAATAGGGTATGTTGAGTCTTTGGTGAACTGGTGTTTCTACCCCAAATATTAATTCTACAAGGATCCTAAAATGGTAGCCATAAAAAACACTGTATCTACCCTCACATGAGATATATTTGATGAGTTGGTAGCCTACCTCACTCCATGGTTATGGAAGATTGTCCCTCTTTACTCCATTTTTGTCCTCTGTGGGTTCTTCACCTTCTAAAAGAATTTCCTTTTAGCCACCTGACTGTCTACTTTGTCTTCTTTTCACCATGGAATTCCCAGGGGAAGTGTTGTGACCCTACTGATGAGCTCTGGGGTAAGATCTATAGTGAGCCCTCTAACTATAATAGTGGCATGGATTTTGCTGTGTGGAGTGAGGGAATGAGCAAATTCTTGAGCCACCTCATCATCATACCCTGTGAATTTTCCGAAAAACCCCATATATTTGTGTCTTGTAAAGATTTCAAGCACTTGGGGGTATTGTTTTATCCTTACAGTGTTTGTGGATTCTCTCCTATTAAACCCTCCTATCATCTTGCTTGTGAGGCTTGAGGAGAAAATGAGAGGTTTGACACAAAATTTTTAAATTCAGGAGGAAAACAATGTTTACTGTGCATGTAATTTACCTCCTACAGTTGCTAACTCCACTAGATCTTAGAGCATTTATAGTTCATTTGCTTGTAAATGGGGATGGATTTTTAGATCCTACCTCCTTAGAATAGTGGTAGTGGACAATTCCCTTAATATCCCCTCTTGAAATCTTCTCTGCCTATCCTATAGATTGTTCCTATAGGAATTCCTGTGCATGCTTCTGTAGAACTTCTCCTGCAGAATTATGGATCCTTGCTTCCAGTGGGTGGCGAAATTTATCAGAGCAACTTGAGTGAGGGAGTTTCGAGGATGTGGAATGCATGAATGCATGCAAACGATGTTTTATTTCCCTTTATGGTGCTTCAAGGTGAGGTGGTGTGCTAGCAGTAGAGGTACGTTGCCATTTTCGGATGGTTGGTCCCCACTACCACCTCATCATTTCCTCTCCTGGTAATCATCTCCCACCTTGTAGATCTATAGTTAACCACCTCTTGTCCTAATCCTTCTCTATCTTTGAGTTGGCTGCAGCCATGTGCGAGAGGACACCTAGTTTTGCAAGTGATGACTGAACGAAGGTGGCCAAGTTAATTGGCCACCTTTTTACTTATAAACCAACTATATCGTAACCCTTACAACTTTTGATCAAATTATGCATATGAGTGAGTGAGAAGGATACTTACCTGTGGTCTCGATGTCATGTTGCAGTTGTCAAAGATCAGAGGTGTTGCGTTGTTTATTTGTTGCATGGTCATTCTTCTTTCTCCTCTTGTTGTCTGTTGATGTTTTCTTGGCTTTTGCAGGTGTCTGTGACTAAAGAACTAATGTTTCTACTGCTATGGAGCTCCTAGATCATCTTAGTGAAGACCTGTAGCTGATGATTGACATTCTGTGGGATAGGTTGCTACATGATTTCCTACAGGATGTCCTGTAGCTGCTTCTCCCTTAGAATTTCTTAATCATGTTGCTAGTTGGGGCTGTGAGGATGGTGTAATGAATGGACAGAGGGAATAGGAGTGTGTGTGGAGCAAGGGACATTCAGTTAAAGCTCTTACTCTCCTCTGTTTTTCATTTTGTTTTCTTTTTTTTCATAATTGGCAGAAACTTATCTCTTTTTGTTTTGGATGGTGATTGCAGGGATGATGATAATGGACGAGGTGCAGTGTTAGATCATATCTAGGATGAATTTTAGGGACCTACCAACTCTACCATTCACCCTCGGATTTCTTCCTGTAGGTTTTCCATGTCGCTATAATTCCTACAGGATCATCTTGTAGGTTTTCAGGGGATCCTGTAGGAATACAGGGGATCTTATAGAAAACACAGTCTTCACCTAAATATTAGCAATGGAGTGAAAAAATGATAGAAATGATGGAGAGATGCATGGTAAGGAGTGGAGGAGATGGATATGTGTGAGGCAGGGTTCCCTTTGGATCCTCTTTTTTCTCCTTAACTGTCTTTCTCACCCACCTGCAAATAACAATTATATCTTTTTCTCTCTCCTTTTTTTTTTTTTTGAAAAACACCTAGGTTGCCTTAGAGAGGTTTTCACCCTAGATGTTTGCCCTGGCCACCTCAAGGAAGGTTTTCACCCAAGGATCTTCTTATTCTTCTTTTTTCTTTTTTCTTTTTTTTCATCATTGGGCCGCCTCACGAGGTTTTCAACCCAAAGATGGGACTCAGGTGTCTCATGGAGGTTTTCACTTGAGTCCTTATTCTTTATTTATTTTTTTTTTCTCAGTGACCTGATGAGGGAGGAGTTGGAACTTGCTCTACCATCATCACTGTTTTATTGATATTTTCAATGAAATCTTTCTTTGATAAAGGCTTCTTGTACATTTTCAATTAGTGTCCATTGACAAGAAATGGAATGGCTTCTTCATCTATAGTTCTAGTTTACACTAAACCATTATCCTAGCATCTCTCCACCACATAAGGTTCTAGCCATCTTGTCCTTAGCTTTCCCTTGAAGTATTTATAGGTAGAATCATATAACAATTCCCAATTGCCCTCTTGAAATTGTTTCTCCTTAATATGTTTATCATTCCAAATATTCCTTTGAAGCTAAACTATATTTGTATGTAGGAGGGCCTACGTTATGAATTCATCCAAGCCATTCAACTGTAACAATCTTCCTTTTTGTGCATGACTGAGATCTAAATCTGGTTGGGCTACCATCCTCAATGTGTCTCAACGAACAGAAAAGCCTCTTTCCCATAGACTAGCTTATAGGGTATAAATCAAATTGTGGTCTTCTATGTGGTGTTATAGGCCCAGGTGGCCTCAACTAGTCTCTCTGCCCAATCCTTCTTACTGCTACTCACTACCTTGTTTAAGATGCTTTTCAGTGCCCTGTTGGTCACCTCCACTTGCCCATTAGCTTGTGGATGATAGAGAGAGGAGGTCCTATGCTTGATTTTGTGATGGTTGAGCATTTCTTCAATCATGTTGGATGTAAATTTGTTGCCTTTGTCTACGACTAGCTCTCTAGGGTACCCAAATTTGTAGAATATATTCACCCTTAGGAACTCAACCACCTTTTCTGTTGCTACCTTAATTCCCTTGGTTTCAGCCCACTTAGTCAAATAATAAGTGCACAAAATAATGTAATGTTTTTTCTTGGAAGGAGGGTTGATAGGCCCAATGAAGTCCATGCCCCACTTGTTAAATGGCTCAAAAATCACTTGAGGCTATAGGGGAATTTCATCTCTTGGAGTAGGCTTTCCCATCCTCTAACACCGATCACACTGACTAATGTACTTTTTCACATCCTGATGAAGAGTGGGCCAATAATAGCCTGCCTGTAACACTTTGAATGTTGTCCTCTTTGTTGCAAAGTGACCTCCACAAGGCCCATCATGACAGGTCAGAAGGATGTCAAAATATTCTTCTTCCTTTACACACCTTCTCAAGATTTGATCGGGGCCAAGTTTGAAAACATTGCTCCCAATCTAGGTGAAGGGGGCTCTTCTCCTAACTATCTTGCTCTTTTCTTTGGAGGGAAATTTTGGCGGGAACTGTGCTATTACCAAATAGTTTGCTATATCAGCAAACCATGGAGAGAGTACTGAAATAGCAAACAAGTGCTCGTCTCGTAACTAGTCATCCACCATTCCTTCTTCACCTACAGGAAAATTCACCCTAGACAAAAAATCTGCAACAACATTTTCTTTACCAGGCTTATCAACAATGGTTAGATCAAACTGTTGTAATAAAAGAAACCACCTTATGATTCTAGCATTCACATCTAGCTTTTTCACTAAATATTTTATTGCATCATGGTTAGTATGCACAAATGTTTGATAGCCTGTACTGTAATGCCTAGATTTATTTAATGAATGCACAACAACCAGGAGTTCCTTTTCCTTCATAGTATAATTTAGCTCAGCCTTTGACAAGTTCTTACTGATAAAATAGATGGCATAGGGAAATGTCTCCTTTACATGACCTAAGGTTACTCCTATGGCTTTGTGTGATGCATCAACATGAATATGAAAAGGGAGGGCCCAGTTTGGGCCTCGGAGAACTGATGCAATGGTTAACTTACCCTTTAGAATGTCTAAGGCCTCTTAATAGCTTTTTGACCATATAAACTCAGAATCTTTGGTCAAAAACCCAAATAAAGGAGAGGCCAACTTGTTGAAGTCCTTTATGAACCTTCGGTAGTATCCAGCTAACCCCAAGAAACTCCTGACATCTCTCTGCTTTTGTGGAGGTGGGACCGTTTGGATGATTGCTATTTTGTTTGGGTCCACCTACAGTCCTTGGAAATAGCACGGTCCCTTCAGTCATTAAGAATTCAAATTTTTCCAGACTCAGAGACAGGTTCATTTCAATGCATTTGTGAAATAATTTTCCTAGGTTAGTCAGGGCTTCTTGGAAATCATAGCCATAAGGTGTAAAACCGTCCATATAAATTTCCACTACATCATGTACTAATTCGGCGAAAATACTCAAGATTTCTCTCTGGAAAGTGGTAGGAGCATTGCATAGGCCAAAAGGAAGGACCCTATAGGAAAAAGTACCCTAAGGATAGGTGAATGTGGTATTATCCTGGGCTTCTGGGCAGATTTGGATTTGGTTGTACCCACTGAATCCATCTAGGAAAGAAAAAAACTTTTTTCCTGCCAGGCCTTCTAGCATTTGGTCGATGAAGGGCAGGGGAAAATAATCCTTCTTTGTGGATTTGTTCAATTCCTTGTAATTGACACAAATCCTCCACTTACCATTTTTCTTGGGAACTAACACTAATGGAGAGACCCACTCATTGTCCATGATAGGGTAAATGAATCCTGCATCTAGCAATTTTTGCAGTTCTTCTTTGACTATATCTTTAAGAGCTGGATTCATCCTCCTTTGTGGTTTTCAGACTGGCTTGTAACCTTTTTTGATGTATATGTGGTGAGTACACACTGAGGGGTGTACTCCCTTCGTTTCCTTGTAACTCCAAGCGAAGGCTTTTAGGTTTTCTCTCAACATTTTGCATAGTTTTTCCTCTTTGAGAGCAGAGAGAGATGGATTAATTTTCAAGGTTTTCTCTGGGCCGAATTCTATGGTTTTGACACATAGCCGGTTGGAATCGGCCAAGCATAAGTCAATTGGATGATTGTTCCGGGTCTCCCTTACTTCTTCTTCTAATGTTAATGAACCCGGAGTTGGAGTTTGGAGCAGGTGTTCAATTAAGTCATCCTCATCTTACTGTCCTCCTCCTATGGTTGCTTCCAAAACATAAATTTGGGTAGAATAAACCTCATCTTCCTCCTCCTCCTCCAACCTTAAAGATAAATCATGCTCTAGAGAAAATTGAGAAAGAAGGTATAGGACTAACTATTTGGACATATGCCCATTTTTGATGGTCATATTCCCAGCTCTGCAACTAATGTAAGCATTGGTTGTGGCCAACCATGGCCTCCCTAGGATGAGAGGATAACCAGTAAGTTTATCCTTAGGCTGGAGAACTAGAAAATTTGTAAGGTACTCCCAGGAGTCAATGGAGACCATTACATCCTCCACAATTCCCTCAGGGGTGATTGTGAAACAGTCTGCAAGTTGCAAAATTGTTGTGGTCTTCCTCAATGACCCTTGGAGGTTGAGCTTGAGCATGGTGTCCTTGGTCATCACATTAATGGAAGCCCCAAGATTGATCAGAGTGTGTGGGATGATGGTGTCATTGATGTGCACATCTTCTACAGGGCTTCCAGGATCCAAATATTTCAAACATATTACCTACCCAAGCATTAAGTCGGATAGCTACCCTATAACATTAATGGTAAGGGCATCCATTTTTCTTCTTCCTGGATGCTTTAAGCACTTCTCCTTAATCAACTTATTATAAATGGGGACATATTTTATTGCCTAGAGAAGGGGGATCTTTACACGTATATTTTTCAATTCTCCTAGAAGTTCAGTTTCTTCCGGGGTAGGCTAGAGTGGCTGGGTTAATCTCTTAGGAAAGGGTGGATTTACTTTAAGGTTGCTTTCCTCTCTTTCTTCCTACAAACTCCCTATGTGGAGAGGGAGGTCGGTTATCTGGGAGAATTCTATCATATCTTAGGTTGATATCCTAGATTTCTACAACATAAGCTGGGTATGATGTCTCTCCACTATATACTTGTTCAACCTGCCTATTGTTTGAGTTCGAATTTGGACGGGCATGCGCCTAGGGTTGCTTGGGTGGAGCAGAGTGTAGGAGTTGTGGTTGGGTAGGTGGTGAAGGCAATAGGGCTGGAACATTGTTGTATTAGGGCCTCCACCCCCGGAGTGGTGGACTCCACTGAGGTTGTGGTGGAGCGTAAGGTTGAAATGCCTAGATGGATGACTGAGAATGATACTGAGATGCATATGACCAAGGAGGGGGTGTAGACCAAGAAGGATGAGCAGGGGGTCCCCATGAAGGTATAGTTGTGGTTTGGTTAGGGTTGTAATAAGCATGGGATGACCCTTGCATGCCTTGCTGATATGGTCTAGGCCTAGGAGGTCTCCTTTGGTTGATGCAGGAAAGCTTCTCAGTGACCCCTTTAGCTCCTTGATATATTGCTTTGAGTCTAGGTAAAGAAGGGCACTTATCTGTGGAGTGGTTTTCTTCATATACCGAGAAAATTTCAATATAGTTTAATGGACATTTGTTCCTAGGATTCCTCTTGGTGCATCTAGGACAAAAGATGGCCAAGGCTCTCTCTACTTCCTCTTGCTTTCTTTTTATTTTTATGGTATCCAATTACAAGGCAAGGGTTTGTAGTGTCTCTCTTTTGAAATCTTCCAGCATATTTCCAATTTTACCCTTGATGGATCAGTTGGAAGATGATGTACTAGCTATAGGTTGACTACTCCTACCATTTTTCCTAGCTACCCTAGAATGGTTTCTAAAGGCAGTCTTGATATCCTCATAGGGTAATCAGTAGAAATCTCCTCCTGCTAACAAATGTAAGGTATCCAGAAGATCTTCCCTTACTCCTCTGAGCAAGACCAACTTTAGTGACTCAGGGTCAAGTGTGCACTTGGCCCTTTTGTAACTAAGATGGAATATTTCTTCATAGTCTTCTAAGGATTCATCCTGGCCCATGGTCCTCCTCAAAATTTCTCCTTTAGTATCCTTTGACCTAGAGTAGTCCTGAAATTTTTTGATAAAATACTGTTGCATCTAAGCCCAAGTTGTGATGCTATCTCCAGGTAAACCCATGAACTAGTGCAATGCTACATCCTTGAGGGTAGATGGAAATAGTTTTAAATTTTGTTCATCATTTGTATAGTCATAGTTTTGGAATATAACAACAAACTCCAATAGGAAAGTCTTAGGGTCCTCTGTGGTTAGGCCATGGAAATGAGGTAGGGAAGAGGGGCTTATACTCTTCATCTTGGTGTCCCCATTGGTTCCCCTGATGGGGAAGGCACCCTCAACTCTTTCTCTCTATTCCTTCTATCATTTTAGTTCTCAGCTATTGGTTCAGTAGGAATGGGTTCCTCTTCTTATTCTTCCCCTGTATGTTCTTCAAATATGTCAGGTTGGTCACCTAAAGGTTCCTCGAGTTCATAGCCACCGAAGAAGAGAGAAGGTTGGCTGTTGAATGCAATGGAGGTATTTGGAAAGAATTTCCCTAAATTGTCCCTATTCCTACGAGGCATGAAAGGAAATGTTTTTGGGTTGGATTTTATGAGATTTTTTAAAGCTGGAAAGTACTTTTCAGAAATGAAATTGCTAATTGAATGAAAACTATTGCCAGAAAAGAACTACTTGCTGAATTGAAATTCTACTTGCAAAATGGAAAGGAAAGCAAATAATAACAACTAAAAGAAAGGAAGTTACTAGATTACTTTTGCAGAAATAAACTAATAGGAGAAAATTGGAGACTAGAAATAAAAGAAAATAAAGAAGTAATCACATTCTACTCAAATACCTCCCTGGCAATGGTGGCAAAAAGTGATGAGCGCTAGTATTACTTATCAACCCGGGGTTCGTACAAACTTGGAGGTGATAGTGCTATATGCACAAGTAAAGGTGAAGGTCCTTCCTATTTTCACCGTTCATCTGGCGAGAGACCCCAAGGGTTCCAAGCAAGACTTCTATAGAGTCAAAATAAGCTTGATTCTTTGATGGAAGAAGAGAAAATCTATTCTAAGAGAGATACTCTACTGCAGTAATGAGGGAAACAACATGTAATGCTAAATCACACCATATCCTAATTAACCATTTAAACAACTATGCTAAGTAGAATTTCTAGATCAACACTAACCTAATGCTGCTATCTAAGTTACAAAAGTAAAGAGCATCAAACCATGCTAATGTATGAGTAAGAAAACTAAGCTAAATCTACTTTCACTTTTTTTTTAGCTTTTTTTGGTAAAATCAAGCATGAAATTTAATTGTTCTTGTGGATGTGACAGATGAATGGAAGGTGGTTGAGGATGGCTAAAAGGATTATGGAGTGATTGGATGGGGTGGAAGGGTCCTAGGAGGCTTTTTGTGACTTCCTAGAGGTTCCACATCAATTCAGCCTCAAAACAAGCCGTTTTAGGAGAACCTACATCATGTACTAGAAACCTACAGGATACAACCGAGAGCTAATTGTGAGGAGTTGGATGTGTTGGGAAGCTGGAAAAAGGTGTGTGAGGTGTGGGATAGGGTGTTAGAAGGTCTATCAAAACTCAAGATTCGATATCCAAGGGAAGAGATGGCTAGATTCACTCAATGTGTCTAGGGGAATTTCAATGAAAAAGGACAAAAAAACTAGTGAGGGTGATGTTTGAACAAGAGATGGTTGAGGTGGATGAGGTGGAAGATGGATGTTGGTGATGAAGTCTAGACCTCCTCTTGAAGTACATGCAATTATTAAAACGTGTGTGTCTTCCATGAACTATGCAACAAGATACATTCTCATAAACTAGAAAAGCATGAATCAATTGCCCATATTATGCATGAAGAATGTGTTGAAGGAAATGAGAACATGAGTAAGGTCTTATTGCAGAAAGAGAGTGATGTAAAAAGATGAAAATGCAATGAGCCAAGTATTGAATCAGGATAACAAACTCCAAAGCTCATGCAAGAACTAGAAATATTTGTTTTTGGGGTTGCTAAAGGGTCTCTTCCTTCATGGTCCTAGAGGGAGGAGGTGAGGCCGAGACACCCACTGACAACCTTACGGTGATATTTTTCTCCTTTCTAACCTACTAATTGAAAGAAGGCACAAATGGAAGCAAACGTATATACAACCAATCTACTCTACACTGCTATAATGGAAATGCAACTATTTAAGAAAATGAACAATTAAACCATGAATCTATGATAGCATACATGTACAATAAAGAGGAGCCTTGGCTGCTAGGGTTGGGCCCTAACCCAAGAGCTTTAGCCCTCTAAGTTAACTTTGGCTCAAACAAAACTCATTCCTATTATCAAAACAATGGATTACATCAAAAACTGTCACAAGTCTTGCAGCTCGAAAATAAAGTAGAGTTTTACAATAAAAAATCTGAATCCTATTGAGGTCCTAGGCCTCTCTACTTATACGTATGAAGTCTCCAATGACTTCCTTAAAATTAGGGAGGCTCGGCTCCAAAACTCGAGATAAACTGGTGCTTTGTCTTTCACTTGCTTGGCTGCCTTCTAGTCCTCATGATTTGGCTATTTCGACTCTGAGATAATGGAGGAATATTCGAATGGAGGGGTAGTAAATGAGGAGGAATTACCTCCTATAATTCCTCTCCCTTGTCCCATTCGAGTTTTGACCAAGGTCTTTGCCAAAATTCGTTGCTTTTATCCTTTAATCTGACATTAAATTCACATTAGACCATAAAGCAAAATATCCAACTCTAACTCATCTCATAAACAAAATATAATCAAAAGTATGCAATAAGTTGTGATAAAAGTTGGTTTGACTAAGCTGGGAGCTGAATTAAGGCCCATATAATTACCCAATGATGAGGCTCATCAACATGTCCAATAATATATGAACTTTCTGTAGCACCAAAACAACCATACTCTCATAGTAGCCGAAGGCAGTCCAAAACATCTCACATCACAAGAGAAACCAATTAATGTTAAGCTTCAAAATATTATGGAAACAAATCATAGATTCATGAAGCAACAAATTTTACCAACAAATATTCCAACTAGTACCATCATATCATATCACCAAGCCACATATGAATAATGCCAACAATTAAGCGGCAACAAATAATCTTCAACTTGGAGAAGCAATAAAATTGTAGCAAAAGGTTTATCAATAGCAAGACCAACAACAATGAACCATAGAGATCTACTAAATGCAGCATAGGCAAAGCAACAAAAACCAATCTCCTCAATGGTGGAAAAGAATATAGGTGAGTGATCATGCAACATTGTGACCAATAACTCAATATATGATGGCAATAAAATCACACCATATGTAATTAAGGTAGAAAAAAATAGCATACTCCTATAAATATCAGTGATGATCAATTATGCCTCACACAAGCTCTAGAGAATCCAATGATGATGTGCATTCTTTATCCTATGTTCCATAGGGGTCGAAAACAACACCATCTAGCATCACCTTCATTTGTTGGAAGCCACCACGACCAACGAGCCTCACCCAACTCCCATTGGACTCATAAAGGAATATGTTATTTTTGCTTAATTTGATAGAGCCCCAACTCCACTCTTCTATGTGACCCTCGTTTCATAAATATTTCATATTAGAGCCAATCTTAACTACTCAACTATAAAACCACAACAACCTATAGCAATATAGGATCAAAATCAAACACAACAATCACACTGAAAATTTCCGCAACAACTCACTCAATCATTGAAAAACCCATCAATAATACATGCTACATACACAAAATATAATCTTATGAAAACATAGTGAGAAAGAATATACGAAATGATCTACAATCATTCCTTCATCACCATATTGTTGCATAATATCCCAAATGAGTCATACTTTTGCTGCCATCTCTTACTGCTGTGAACTACTTAAGCTTTTATGTAGAATTCCCTACACAACTTGCACACACCACTCTTCTCTTACACACACTCTCAAAGATCACAATCATCACTTGTTCTTCTCAGGAGAACCAACCAATAACCTCATGATCTCCCTCTATTTTTAATCTTCTATAGTGATTAAATCAATATTTTTCATTATGTAGTGGAGCTTTGTTCATATGTTGGAAGTGGTCTGGTTCATTGGTACTTGACTTAATCTAGCCACTAACTTCACTTAACAATGAATATTCTTCTTTTTAACCATATTCTAGAAGGTAGATTACACCTAAAACAATTAAAAGATGAATTAACACTTCAATATGCATGAGGAAATTATATAAATTCACAAAATGCACGAGGAATCCATAACAATTTCCAATTGAAGCCACAACCATATGCACAATTCTACCAGATTTTGGTTGAAACCACATGGATAAGCCTTCTTACATTGTTATAGACATATTTGGGCACTACAACCCCAATCACATATTTCCATAAACCAAGGGGTTCTGGGTCCCTAAAAGTGTTGTTTCATGCCCTAAATGAACAAGGTCAGCTGATTACATCATCTCCCAGAAGTTCTCCATAGAAAACTGCTCAGAACTGGTCAAAACTAGACCATACAAACTGCTCAGTGCAGAGGGTGCAATGCATCTCACCTTATCAGTGTAAAAAGTGTGATGCATATTTGGAAATCCCTTCTGTAGGGTGCAATGGGTGAGAGTAGACAAATGGCAGAGATAGTTTGCAAGGTGGATGATCATGGAATATTCCAGAAACTTCTCCTGTGACACTTGCCTCTCTGAATTC
>APFE030597669.1:0-10996 GCA_000404065.3 Pinus taeda
ATGGACCCATGTTGCCCCTGAATTCCCCAAAAAACGTCATTTAGGGCCTCAAAACGGCTCCGGAAGTTCAGGACCCGAAAAACTGCTAAAAATAGTAAGTTGTGCTACAATTAAGGAAACTGAAAATGCTGAGAAAGACAATGGTGGGGGTCCAGGTGGACTTGGTAGGTGGCCACCAATATCCACCTGGATCAATTCTAGATCTGATTTAGAGTATTCACGATAAAATGGAAGATCACATGATGTGCTTGGGAGTTGATTAAGGCATATGGAACCATGGGAGCGATGACTGCCCAATGTTGGTGGTTGATCGAAAGAATTAATTGTACAAGATGTTTCATCGAGATTATCATTGAGAGTCATTCAAGAATGGAAGCTCATTGTCTTGATGCAGAAAATTTTGAAATAGCGAAGGAAGATTGATAGTGTCTTGACCCTTCTAGTCCTCTATGTGTAATGTGACTTCCTTATGCCTGATCGCAATTTGAGCCAGCAATTTGAGAATCAAGATAATGTAAACAACTCACTCGTGGAGTAGATTGATCAAGCGAGTCATGGTACAAGGAGTCATGGCTTGTGGATGATGCAAGATGGCAGAGATACAGATCAGATTCTAGACATTATTTATGAATGGTGTCTTCCTCTTGTCGAATGGAGGAGTGAGTCTTTTTTATAAGCTTCCTGGGCCATTTGGGAACTTCCTCCATAGAAGCGAGACATAGATGATAAGATGGGATGGGGACATGCTGTGCATATTTCTGATCATTGAGATCATCGCAAGGGGGCACCCACACTAGGACCATAAAATGTGGAGGAAAAGGAACAAATAGGGTATTAGGCTCCTCCTCTTTAATTTGAGGTGCCTCATCATCCACAAGAGTTGGGGAAGAAGGCAAACCAGGAGGTGCACCATATTTGGAAACATGAATTAGGTGCTTAAAATCTTGTCACAAGAAATCTAAGTTCAATTCTTTTTCAGGAATTTGACAATATAGGTGAAAGAACTGATCAGCAAAGTCCTCAACTAATTCATCAAGCTTCATTCTTAAACAACGAATTATTTTATAGAAATATTCATGGTTGCACTTATCGAAAGGTGTACACAACATCCTGGAAAATTGAGAAATTGAATGGATAGAAGCAACGTGTAATATATGACACCATTTCTTAACACAACCTTCAAATGTGAGGCTGAGTAATCTAGCCATGACCTCTTCAGAATCTACTTTGTTACACAAACAGAGACAGATAACTTGAAACAGATGTTCATGAAAATTTGATTCACCCTCACCATCGAACTTAATTTTGGAGAGGTCATGAATGAGTTCTACAGGGATGGTACAATTAAGATCTTTGGAAAAACATCCTAGGATTATGATTTTAGGAAGATCCATTTTAAATAAGAGATTCAACTAGACTCTACGAGCAAAGCTTGTCATCTAGCCCCTCCTTCTAGCGCCATTTTGTTGATGGTGCTAGACCTTCCAACAAAGGGGATATCCGTGGTATGAAGTCCCAACTAGACATCACATCGTTTAATGTAGGAGTCCCATCCATTTCGATGGCCCAATTTCCATTATCTTACAGATTTTCCTTAGCTCTTATTGTTCATCAGATGAGAGTGTTATGCTTGTAACCTCAAGAAAGTGAGGTGAGTATGCCTAGTGAGTGCTTAGTGTAACTTTGTGTTTGGGTTCTCTTACTGTAAGGGGGAGGGTAAAAGTGAGCCTCTAGATGAGAGGTAGTAGTAGCACCCAAGGAGAGATACACACGAAAACATCAAGGGTTTGTCCAACATCCAACGAATAGTCCACAGTGGATGTGGTCGTTTTTAAAATCAAATTGCAAGGGAAAACATGTACACTGTCCAGCCGAGTGGTCCACACTGAGGTGATGGTCGTTATAACCAAAGAAAAGAAGAATGGTCTGTCTAATGTCTGGTGGAGTAGTTAGCACGGATGAGACAACAATAATAAATAATACAACATATCTTCAACAGTGTAAGCACTAAAATAACCGAAGTAGTTCAACTATCTCAGTACAGATTAAGAAAACATGCATTATAGACATTTAAAGAATAGTCTTACAAATGAATACAAAACATGTGTGAAAATGTACTGGCTTGAGACAAGCTTATCAATTAAGAAAAAATTCCAAGACACATCTATACACCATACATCACTAGCCCCAATAGTGGGACATTAGAGCCACTCCTCACTCCTCAAAGAACATAATACAGACTCTTAAGGCTATGTGGGATGAGCCAAGGTGAAAATTGCTTTTCTCATACAATGAGGGGGTATATATAGCCAAGGGTAAGGTTGGACCCTTATGACTCTTCGACTCCCCTCGTGACTATTCAACTTCCTATGAATTTTCAACTGACATGAATCTTCAACTTCATATGTGCGTCTCTTGGACTTTAACATTACATTACATTGGATTACAACAGGTATGGCCCATAGTAGTGATGTGGTTGAGACAACTCATGACACAACTCGATATGACACTACTGACATGTGCTGGTTGATTGTGGTGTTCGTGTGGAGTTGCTATGATGTTGAGTGATGGGTGTGCTCTCAATGTATCATTTCTTAACCTCTACATGGAAAAGTGTGTGGGGTATTCAATTGTATTGGTCTTTGCTTGATGGTTCAAAAGCATGTATCCCTTTCGCTTGTTGCTCCATGTGTTGGGAGACATTTAGCTTCCTCTCTTCCAGGATTGTGTAGTGCAGGATGCCCCGAAGGACAACCTCAAGCTCTATGAAGTTTTGGGCAACAAATCAATGTCACTGAGAGATGAGACTACGCAGTGTAGCTTAGTCGAGGTTTGGTTGAAGGAGGGTTGTCCGGTCGAAATATTTTTGGGAAAAGTGGCTGTGTGAGATCAAGTGAACTTGTGCATACATGACATTGTGATCACACACTTAGCATGACTCGACGATAAGACACCTCAAACCAACAAGATAAACATGTGCTCATAGAGGTTGTCTTAAACGATAAGAGTGACAAGTGTGACACTTGAGATAGATCTTCGAATGACCGTGATGACACTTACGCGAAAGTGCTTACAATTTTATTTTTGAGTATGACTGATGTTCGGAGAGCGAAAACAACTCATTCACAAAAAGGCAAACCTTGAAAATTGCCAGAACAAGGTCGCAAGTATGAAATAAAAATCAAGATGTCAAAAGACGATTGGTGTTCGATCAAGTAAAAATGTTATAAAGACTCAACAACAGATCATGGAATGATCCTGAGTGTTTACAACCATCGAGGGAAAAACAGGAAGTGCCCGAAAATTGGATGTAGGCCAAAATTTTGGAGGGTGTTGCAGCCGCTACAACAAAATGGTATTTTTAATATATATTAACCAACATGATAAGTTTTCTCTTTATTCTGGGTAATTTATTATATTATTTCTTTTAGAAACAATCCTTAATGAAAATTGTAAGTTTATTTATAGTGCCATTTGGTTGTATCATCACAATATTTATTATTTCATCTATTAATTTATTCTTTTATTTTGATTTTATGATGTTACAATTCATACTGTGAGGAATTGTTTAGTAGAATTGTAATATTCATAACTTCCTTCTTGGGCTTGTTGATATTGATATATATATTGAGTCTGCAAGGTATTCAATTTTTATATTGATCCCAAATTTTATTCACTATAAATAATAATATATAACTATCTTCTATTATTTGTAGTTGACATGTGTGTTTTTCATTTACAATTGTTCATACATCATTATTTGTAACTTGTTTATTTGAAGTGGAATCTTGTTAAGTTGAGGGATTGTTCCCAGGTTGTTGGTAACCTGAATTGGCCTAGGAACTAACCCAAATTATCTTATAGGGTTGTAAGGATATTCCACAATTATGTTCAAAAAAAAATTAATAAAATGGAGTAGTAGTTTTCAGTCACCACTATTCTGAACCGTTTCATGAATTTTTTCCTTTATCTTAAGTTAATTATTTCTCGATTGCACTATAATGGAAATAGGTTGTCCCAATGTCATTGAATTCATCGACTAGGCATGGGAACTAACCCAATTCCTTACATATTTTATCAAATTCCAATGTTAATTTTTCTCTTTATTTTCAGTGGTGTCTCTTAAAGCCAAGTATAGTCATTAACACCCCAATTTAACTTGCACTCAACATATACCATCCAAAACCTTTCTTTTCAATCATAAACATAGTTCACATAATATTTCAAGGAACAGTTCACAATTTAACAAAAATTTGGTCATAGTCCTACTTATATTAATAAAAAGAAGAAGAAACTACTTATGTAATACATATTTCTTCTTGATTCTTTGCTTACTCTAGCTAGCCACAAAGTCACAAATTCCTTTAAATGAAACCCATATCATTTATTTATAGCTAGTACATAGATACTTGTAGAAACTTCACATTATAATAAATATAAATAGTATTCTATCTTCTAGAATTCACAAATCAAAGTGAATATATTCCTTAGGTTGGGATTCGAGGAAATTTATAGAGGAGAAGACCACTCCTCCCAACAAATGAGAATTCCAACCACCAGTTCTCCCCCCGATCTAGTTTTCCAATTCTAGAATAGTTGTTTGATAGATACCTAACAAGGTGTGTCCATAGGCATCTCAAATTGTAACAAGTCCAGCCCAAGAAATCAAAGTCTCAACAAGTTTGACTTAGGTTTCCATTGGCCCCAACTAGGTCAATAATATCTTAACTGGTAGTGTCCTACCTTCCCTTAATAGTGTATTGTTCAAGGTATTAAGATTCTTTCTCTCCCATCTTAGTTGCTACAGGTTCCTATCATACCCTCTTGGATTCATTTCCCAAATGATATGATTTATCTCTAGGGGAAGAGAGTAATTGTCCTCTAACTATTTGGTAAGTGAAAACATTTTCATTTAGTATCTTTTCCGTGTAAGTTCCATTTCTTTCCATAACCGATTTTTTTTATAAATAAAATTAAAATAACTTTAAACATTCAAATTTCCCACTACGATTTCCCTATAGCCCATAGTTTACCAAGTCACTTCAATAAAAGTAAATTAAATATTTACTTCTAACGCATGGTTATTACATCTTCCTCCTCTTGAGGAAAAAATTGTCCTCGATGTTTTCTTCTAGCCATTCAAAATAGACTCAGAAATACTTCACGCATGAAATTGTCATCTTCTACTATTTATTTTTCAAAGCTATGGTGCCTTCAATGTATTTTGATCTGCATGATTTCTTGCTTCCACAACATGATTTCTCTCCAATTAAGAATACACAGAGGTTCGACCAGGAACTCTTTGTCTGATTTGACCTACATTCAAAATCAACAAGGATGTCATTAGTTTCCATTGATAATTATTTAAGAACGTAAACACGCACACACACACACACACACACAGATATATATATAATTTCAAATGCTATTCCAATCATCATCATTTTTTATTTATGTATCCACCAAGGGTGATCAAAATTCTTCACAACCCCACAAGGGTTAGCAACCTGCACTTAATAAGAGTTAGCAACACCATTGTAGCTCATCAAGAATTAGCAATTAATGATTTTACTTACCCAATGGCTATGTAACTTTCTAAGGACCCCACCATGTAGTCGCACTATAAATTCCAGATCATGGGAGTACCAATTCCATTTGCACTACTTACGTAATAAAATTTTAGAAACCATTTAGTGTTCTTGTATTTTATGATAAATTAAAACTAGTGCATTATCGTACTTGGTAGAATTATTATGCTCTTTTTTTTAATTCAAATGTTACATATGCATTATTCATACATGAGTAAATTTTAGGATCACTTCCTTTCATACCATATTCAAGGTGGCTATATTGTTGTCTACTTACCCAAGTAAAATTAGTTATGCCCATCTTGAGCTTCTTTGCTATTTTCTTTTAGCACCCACTAAGAGTCCAGTTTGTAGCATTCCCTAAATTTTTGCATTTATCATCCTACATTACAGGTTGTTGATGAAAGTTATATGTAATCGTTTTCTTCCATATTGGTTCACAACATGTTATTCACTTCATCTAACAACATATTATTTTAATATAATTGACATGTGAGGTTTGATGCAATGTGAATAAACATTATTTTTTCCCCATCATACCTTCCCCACAATAATCATACTTATTATCATCATCATTTTTCTATTTTTTTATTTATTTTTTAATTCAAGTTCAAAGGAATAATTTTGTTACCTTTTCTCCATGATGTCTTGCAACTAGTCATCAGTTCTTTGGACACCAACATAATTTCGTGATACCAAATACCCCACAAAAATCATTACCAACATTCTATGACAATTACTTCAACTAACTACTGTTTGGGGAAATATTATCTTTGTCTTTGATTCAAGTGCACCTAGTCCTAACCACATTATATATTCATCAGTTCTTTGTTATAGAAGTATTAATTTGGGTTTTCTAATTCAGGGCTTTCCTTCATGTAATACCCTTCCTTTGTTCTTCTTAAATTATACTATGACAATTCTAGGGCACAAGCTAGAGTAATACGACATGATTAAGTTTAATAAAAGATAATAAGAAGACTACATTACCAAATATTACAACTATATAGTTCTGACACACCTTACCCGTGATTTTGTTTCTTCCAAAACTCCTCATTGGGTTTGCATCCATTTGTATAGGGAAAATGATTGATTAAAGTGCCTGAGGTTACATGTTCCCTAGCTATGCTTACATCTTTATTTCTTGTCAGTAGCCTCAAAACATTATGTTAGGGTGGTTATCTTGACATATCGGTTTTGTAAGAATTTGTTCATTATAATCAATCATTTTAAAAGACTTCACTTATGTTTATAAAAATCATATTAAAGTTTCTTAAGTAATTACCTATGGTATCATTCATTGGTCGCATGGTGCCCTTCCCATGTTAACATACATATGTAACATTTCTGCCAATAGAATACCAAAATTCTTTTATCATAGTTTTAACTTTTCCATAATATTGTATGCCACTATGCCTTAATTAGCTTACTCATTCATCTTCCTATTTTCTACTCTTTTTCCCCTATATCTAGCATCAATCCTTCAAGTGTCATTAGGACAATAGACTCTTGAGAGCATTAAACATACAAATCCATTTTCATGTGTACCTTATCATGCATATATATATACATAATCTCTTATACTATCCTTTTTCCATCACATGCTATTTTCCATAATGTAAAGAAAAACTTCAAACCCGCAATGACCAAGTTATAAAAAAAATAAATAAATAAATAAATTAAAAAAAACTTGTAGTTTGCAGTTATACAGTTTTACCTTAATATATATGCTAGATTTCTCATACATTCTATCCAATATTCATTCTTGTTTATTGTGTTATTCTGCTTTAGATAAAGTTGTTACATATTGGAATTACAATTAACAGTCATTTCCAAGAAATCAAACTTTTTTGGTCATCTTATATTCAATCAAAGTCATCCTTTCCAATTCCGAGGTAGTTATAAATTAGAATAATTAACTAAGCATTCCATGATTCGATATTATGAGTTTGTAACTCACGAAAATATTGAGCTCCACATACATCCATTATGTACAGGAATTTTAGAAGATGTCTAGATTGCTTTTCTATATCTCGGGAGTCATTACATTTCCTTCCTAATAATTTTCCTTATTTTGTAATTAACTATAATCGTGTTCACTTAAAGCTTGCTAAATTTAGTATAAAGTTAGTATATTTTGATTATTAGTAGCATTGTTATGAAGGTCTTTCATGTTTATTTGGTGTCTTGGAGTGACCTAAATACTATTATTATGTCACTTCCAATTTAAAAATGTCAAATATACTGCAAACTTCACTATTCCCTAGACTAGTTTACTTCCATCTCTAGTTATTATGATAGTTTATCACCTGTTGGCTCTAATTTGATGGTTTTAAACAATAAAAAATTCTCCAATTTTTACCTTACTATTGTAACTAATCCTTTTTTACTCCCTTCGTGAACAGGCTTTTCAGTAAAACATTTATTAATTCCCTTACCAGTTTATTTTCATTAGTCACAAAATTTGAACTGATTTGTAGCAACTAATTATTACTGTATTCGACTTATTTATACCTAAGTAATACATATAATAATATTTTTTCATCACTATCAATGTTCTCCATATTATTTGCTAAATATTAGTTTACTGAAAAGGATTCCAACCATTCCCACTAATCACTGAAGATAATTCCAATTAACTCGTACATTTTGTAATCATAAGTGTTCTATATCTCACTCAATATTTCAAAACTTTTTTGTTAAATATAGCTAGACACAACTTCCAAAGTACCATAAATTTTGACCTTATGTATTACAAGGTTTCCAATATCTTCTAATGCACTTCCTATTGTGAGTGTTTCAAAACGTTTCTCTAGTCTCTTTTTTTTCTTTGCGAATTAGACACAAGTTCACAAAGGGGAAGGGTTCTCTACCCAAGCTACTTGACTAGTCATATCACTAAGTTTCCTCCCTTGAATCAAAATCTCCTCCAAGATAGTTCAAAATAGTGACCTACACAATTTAATTCAAAAGACTATCTTATTTGAACCAAATGTAGTCTAGGATTATCGAACTAAGCACACGGGCTTCAGCTGGAATTCCACTACTAGCTCAAGAATTCATCCTCTTGATAGTGTCATATCAAAATTTATTTTTTCTAATCAAACCATTTTACAACTAGTTAGACACAACCTAAAGGTTGCACAATAATTTCAGCATTAACAATTTTCATAATAGGCTTTAGTTCTGAACACTACGAATAGGAAATAATTTCTTTTGATACTTATTTGTTATTCCCTCATTCACTACCTCAGCTAGGTTCTTGGTTACTCATCTAGTATATGTCCGAGTAGGTAATTTATATCCTTTAGGTAATTACTTTACAATTATACCTAATAATTAAGTATTATGTGCCAAAAGAATCTTTACCCCTTTGTGTCTATCCCCTTCTTTAACAATCCATTGTATATTTTCAATTTAAAACATATTTATGATTATTGATCTCATAACGTTATGTAACAAAACATAATCTTGCAAATTAATAAAGGGGTCGTACAACTAGAAACAGGTAATCATTATTTAGATAATCCCAAACTTTTCAAGGTGATTTCACATGCAACACCCCCGCCTTCCTTTCTAAACATACATGTGGTATGAGAAATGTCACCATACAAAGTTTAATCCTATATATATCTTTTGATTTTCTATTCATAAACTTCCTCATCGTCATAAATCATGACCTTATCTCTCTCTCCTCACTATCCAATACTAACGAGATACGATTTACTAATTATTATATGTTATTAAATCAATATTCCAAATAGTTGTATGTTCTCCTAGGCACCCAACATATCAATTCTCATAGCTAAGGGTACCTTAGTAATAATTTCATTAGTATTTTGATAACCTAACTTATGTAATGGAATTTATCTCAACGTACTCATAACAATATTCTTCACTTCTTTTGCCTTGGATTTATAACATAGAAACATATTATGTTTCTCATTTAATGTTTCCAATTCTTAATTAGGGATTTCTACCCTACATTTTACACTCTTAAAAACAACATAGTGGATATTGACTCGATTTCTTAATCCATTTTCACCCATATCTCAATATTTGATTTAAGTAAGAATGTAGAGTTTGGCCCTATAGGCAATGCTTCCATATTTTTAGTTCTTCTTTTCTATGGAGCACAACACAATTTGTTACTATTTTCCCTTAAAAATACCACAATGTTAAACCCTTTAGCTCTAATACCACTTTTAACATACCCCATTTTTTTTTTTAACTTATCACATATAACATTAGTCTCATCATAATCTTCCTTGGTACATATATTTATTACAAGCTTGGAATATAAGGTTATACATTACTTTCTATCTAAGTTACCATGTAAATTTTATTTTTATTAACCACATTATTATTATCGGGTTGTGGGATCATAGGTTTCATATTCCTAGCACATAATTCATTAACTTAGTTCATCCACATACATGTAACTTGGTTCATGAATGATGATTAATGCACACAGAAGAACACACATTATTTGTCACATATCTAAGGTGAAATTATATATGGTACTGTATCAACCCTTTGAGTTCAAATTTTCCTCACATTAGCCTTGAAATAAGTGAGATGCCACATCAAGGGCCATTGATAGCTACTTTTGGATTGATGACGTTCAATGGATATGGTAGTTAGAGGGTAACCACCCTACTCTCCGAATGCAACAAATTGTTCATTTGCTTGGCCTTATATGGAGGAAAATAACTTTGCAACTCTTGAAAGGTAGGGTTTGGTTTTTCCCAAAAGTGTTTGTCTCTATAACTACTTGCAGAAATAATAGGTATATGTTAGGTTTTATAAATTTCTTACTTTGAAACTTAGATTTTCATTGATTGTTTCCTCTTCATCAAATGTTTGTATCTCTTACCTGAATCCGTAATTTAATATTATACATTTTAACTATTTCGACACAAAGTAATGGAAAGGGTAATTCACCACAGTTAGGCTACTTCGTCATTTTCACACCTACACTAACTTAATGGAGTTTTCGGGATCTCCCTTCCTCAAGGTAAATTTTTTATTCTATAATATTGGAAGCCTCCTTCTCTGTTTGCAATGATACTTGTGAAATAAATTCTAAGTAGAGGGTTTTCTCTAGGTGCAAAGGAATTTTAAAGAGAAAGGGTTTCTATCCACGTAAAACCTCCTTAACCTATTTCTCTTATTCATTTCCAATTTCTTTGTGCGGGGTTAATTATAAACCCTAGTTCATTTTTCATGTACGGATGTTTTCCGATAGGTGAGACTCTCATCTTACTCTTTGGTGCTTCGAATTGTGGAGGGACTCAATGAATATTCTAGCTTCCTTTTATCTGCACTTCAACCCATTCATTTTAAAGTGAATTGTGCCAGCGCTAGATGGGACATGAGCCAGGGTTTCAATTTTTTTCATCTTTTTC
>APFE030597674.1:3352-22346 GCA_000404065.3 Pinus taeda
AAATCAACCTTTCTGAATGGAGACTTAGAAGAAGAAGTATACATTGAGCAGCCAGATGGTTTCATTCTTGGAAATGATCCAAATCTTGTATGCAGACTGAAAAATGCGCTTTATGGTCTCAAACAAGCTCCAAGGGCTTGGTACTATCGCTTGAAAAAATATCTTCATCAACAAGGCTTTCCAAAAGGATCAGCGGATAGTAATCTTTATATAAAAATTGAAAATGATCAATTGCTAATACTTGTTGTGTATGTAGATGACATTATCTTTGGCAACTTGGAGGTTGTTAACTAGTGTGACATGGCTCTTGTCACCCAGTTAGCTTAGTAAATTAGAGTTAAGGGCTTGGAGTTCAGTTATGCATGTGTTGATTGCTAAATTTTAGTAATCTAGTTCAATAATTTTCAGTTGTATTCAATCAACTAACCTCTAACTATTGATAGAGTCAGCTGAAGGTAAGTTGTGTAGTGAGATAATAGTCTAACTCAAAGATATGTTAGTTAACTAATAAATCAAACCAAAATAGCTCATGCATGCATAGAATTCAAGTTTCTCAGTTGAGGTGGAGAAGATAAGGCCAATAAATTGTACAAATGGGGCCAAAATTTGATGACTATTAGTCAGATATGTGACTTACTAGCATCAGCTATCCGACACATTAGTGCTCATCAAATCATAATTGGAATTCTGTCAAATATTCAAAATTTTAGTAACCTTCGAATATTAAACGATACATATGTTGATTATTTGACACATAAAAAGGCCGAAATGGCCATTAAAGAACCAACATTTAGAAGTCGGTTTTGTGACGCTACAAATCGTCGGATATCTAACAGGCCGAACTTTGAATATATGATAGGTCTCATGCTAATCTGTAGCCGGATACTTGACACATAGGTCATTTTGTCCGATAGGAAAAACCAACGTTTAGGTGTCGAGTAATTGACAACATAGGTAAATTGTGTGACATAAGTGTTATAGCTCTGACACTTGCAGATTGATGGTGACACGTCAGATGTGCAATGGGCAAGAGTTATGTCTGACGAATGTTAAACTACCAATGTTTTGTCCTTCGATTCTGGCATTGATTATTTGACGAGTACTCTGACTGATAGGCATCAAATATGCAATGACTGGCCTGTGCTGTCGAATAGTCAATGGAGTTATGCATTTTTAAAAAACTTTGTTTCGTCAAATATTTAATGGAGATATGCATTTAAAAAAAAATATAATACATAGTACTATTTTGAAGACTATAAAAAGTGACATTAGTCACCATGAGATCACCTTCTAAGCATAAGTATAATAAAAGGATTAAATCTTAGGAACCGTGATTTCCCACATTATTTCTGAGCATAAAGGAGACCAAGAGCGAAGGCTCATTAGGCCTATCATTTAGCTATAATCACCTAAGAAGACAAAATTTGTAGTATGAGTTCTATGCAAAGTTGCAATGTCAAGATTGGTATATATGTATACACATCTCAAGCCCATACAAGTCAGTGAGCCAAGCAGAGCTTCAAGTGTCTCATACCTTGAAGATATCTATAAAGATGTTTTGATGAAAGTAGTCGATATATTAAGACATGTACACCACATAACCAAATGGGAAGGGTGCCTACAATTATAATTATTTGCATGACATTAATAAAAGTCACCATATCCTTTGAAGACAATTTTTCTAATCATGACATGTAGGAGCAGGCCTAAAAACAGTCTCCGTGTGATCCAAATATTTTCACTTCAAAGATGCATACAAAATTGCATATAAAAGAGCATGTAATCGTGAAATCATATCACATAAAAGGAGTGGAAATAAAATGCAACCATGAGAAAACAAAGTCACAAAAAAACTTGATAAAAAAGTTAACCCAATGTGGGTTACATCTCTGGGCCTTGTTCAAAGTGGGGAGGCCTTGTTCATTAATCGTCAACAAAATCAAATTACATGTATGCATAAATGACATCTTATACCTCCACTTTTGGGGATGGTCTAAAATTTCACAACTCTACTGAAGATATGGGATGCAATGATGAATTCTTGGCGAAAAATCATGAAAAATGACTCTAAATGTGACCCCTTTCTGACACCGTCAAAATCTAGGCCCTCAGGAATCTCAAAGGTTCCCCAAAGATTCCTTCTCGATGGTTCACTAGAATTATGCTGCTTAGATGAAAAATTCAAATTCACAATTGCGCTCGCAAAAAAATGAGTAAAATGAGAATAAAGTCGACTTGGTTATGAAACTGTCAAAATTTAGCCCTTAGGGAAACATTTAGATTCCTCATGATTCCACAAATATTCCTCTCTGCAATTTGACTAAAGATCTATTGCTTAGATGAAAAATATGACTTCACCACTACATTCCTTGTGAAAAACTAAGTAAAATGATTATAAAGTCGACCTGTTTCTGAAACTATTAAAATTTGGCCCTTAGGGAATCTTGGATTCCTCATGATTCCACAAAGATTCTTCTCTGCAAGTTGACTGAACATCTATTGCTTAGATGACAAATATGACTTCACCACTACGTGCCTTCGAAAAAACTAAGTAAAATGAATGTAAAGTCGGCCTGGTTTTGAAACTGTCAAAATTTGTTCCTTAGGGAATCTTTTAGATTCCTTGCATATTCCCCTATGTTAAGGTTCCTCTCCTCCATTTCTGTCGTTGCTCATGGTTCCACCTCTATATTTGGTTCGGTGCCCCTGTTGCCTTGTGGAAAATATGAGTTTAAATAAAAAAACTTTGCGTTAATTTTTTAAGCTTGCCTTCCCAGCATAATGGATGGGAGTATTAATTTGTTGGGCCATTAGGAACTTTTTTTTTTCTTTTAATATCGGAAAAATTTTGGGGTCATCATAAAAATTAAGTAGGCGACAATTTCGCCAGTTCCAGCCGCCGTAAACAGTGTTCGCAAAGTGCCAAATTGTTGCCTTGTTATTTTTCGTCAAATTTAGCGACTCTGCCAGATTTAGCCAAGCTTCCAAATTTAGTTGGTCCTCCGCTAACTTTAGCCAAGGGCCTAGTTGATCAAAAATTTGACGGACGATGACTTTTGCATATGATATGGGATTGAGGTGTCATTTGAGTTGTTGGAAATATTTTGACAAGCTCTACGATCTGACCCTGGTTTCATGGTAAACCAAGAATTTTTCTTTTTGAGCCTTTCCTAAGCACTCTTTAATCACTGAGTGTTTTGGGAGCCACCTGGATCATTCTTCCCAACTGAGGAGATTTTTGTCCTCCAAAAGAATGAACATAATCTGAAATCTATTGTGTTCCGTTATCTGCACAACAAGTTCCCTGACATGCCACACTTCCTTCTCCTTCACCTTTGTTCTTCAGAGGCATAAGTGATGAGCCAACGCCTACATCATCTGCAAACTTGTAGTAAAATCTTTGAAAAATACATGTTCAATTACATGACCAATCAAGACCCAAGCATCATGTTGTCTAGGCAATCCTCTTTACAGACAAAGACAATTTGTCTAGCCCAATGAGAGGGACTAGCAACCTACGTGACAATCTACTTGAAACTTTCCTAAGTTACAATCGAAATAGGAGAAGAGGAAGATGACCTAAATCGTTTTGAGGCTATAACATCCTCCTTTGTTTAAGTACTCAAATCACTTGTGCTACGGGCTCAGTCCTACTTCTCACAGTGTTTGAATGCTTGCACAAGAGATCCAGACACATCAAAGCATACAAGTACAAATAACATAATTGATAATAACCTACTTAACAGATCAAGGAGCATTAAGATAAATGATGCATTAACATACACATTTATGGAAAATGAACCAACAATTGTATGCATTAATAGAATAAAGGAAGAAGCATTCAACCAAGCCTTGATGTCTATAAGCCGTCCTTGAGTGAATATCCAAGTCCAACCTCAAGCTCTCTAGGCACTCCTTCTCCAAGCCAAATGAGTAGAATGTAGGCACAATCTTAGCATAAGGGTGAAAATAGCCAAAGACCAACCATTTGGGAATGGGAGAGGATGAATATATAGGTAGGGAAAGGGAGTTAGGATCTCTCCAAAGATAGGAGAAGTCTCTCATCTCAAGGAGGTAGCTCATAGGGATAAGAGCAAAGGGCCAAGTTGAGAGAACTCGACCTCATCCATGCTAAACAACCTCCAACTCATGATTTTGGAAGCCTCTAGATGATGAAACTTCTTGTCCTCTTTGGGAAAATTTCCTTTTAGGGATCATCACTGGTATCTGAGCCAAAATAGTGCTAGAATCGTGGGGCTATTTTAATGCAACTAGTGACCATCACAGTTTTCAGTGTCAGGGGAGCGAT
Source organism: Pinus taeda (assembly GCA_000404065.3). Lineage (NCBI taxonomy): Eukaryota > Viridiplantae > Streptophyta > Pinopsida > Pinales > Pinaceae > Pinus > Pinus taeda. Next base: position 7,662 of record APFE030597674.1, read on the forward strand.
GATCCTCAAATTAGGGTTTGGAAACTCAACTCATTTTTCTATTAGTGTTTTAGGGAGGATCTGAGCTGCATATCTGGATGAGTACACTGCATGATAGTAATGTTTCGGGAACTTCAGGGTATGTCATAGGGAAGTGCGGGAGGTGTGACAAAACATTGTGTAACAGATGCCCCGTAAAGCATGAAGGTAGAATAGGGAGTGATGGTTGAGATTCTTTAGGAGGTTTTGCAAGGACTAGAACAAACATTGTCAGGAGACCTGCAAATCAAGGACACATATACATATACATATCTGATATTAAAACATGAATCCACGGTATGGATGCAACCATCCGAATAGTAAAGACTATGAAAAAGATCCACAACATGGGCACAACCATCCGAATGAGAAGGATTATATGTAAATATAAGAGCCAAGGTATGGATCCAACCACTCGGTATAAAAGGATCATCATAAATTTAAAGTCCCACGGTATGGTCACAACCATCCGTATAGTAGAAACATGTGTACAATAATTAATAATACATAAATCCACGTAGCATGAGCCATATCAGAGAAATATCAAGGTCTTGTGCTCCATCCCAACCCAATCAAAGTACGAATTCTAACATGCGAATGAATGTGTCGAAGTCGAACATGCTAGAAAACCACCTAATTACATGCCAATGATGTGGACCATTAACAGGCATGAGAGAAACCATGAGTAATGACAATGGCTCTCAAGGTACGATAATACAATCTGTGAATGTGAAAATGAAGTTCAAGTCGAACACTCGTGGAATCATCCGATCGAAGGCCAATTATGAAAACATGTCGTCGGATGTGAAGAAATTTCGTTAAGGCATGCTAGCTCTAAGGTACTGAAATGGAGTCTCTAAGTCACCTTCCTGGATAATGAGATGAAGTCGACAAGAAGTGACCTGTCAAGGAGGGTTGTGATGAGTCCCCTATCATCGACACGAAACGAGGAATAAAGTGGAATGAAATGAATAGGATCCCAGACTGTAGCAAAGGGTCAGATAATGTATAGGTAATATACTGCAGATAGGACTTCCCTTGAACATTTGCGACACAACTCTAGAGTGTGGCAACATTTGACTCAACATGAGACTAGAGGTCATGATGAGGAAATGTAATAGTCAGATGAGAGACAAAATAGATCACCCAAACCGGGGATGACAAGTGACTGAGTGAGGATATCCAAAACCCCACACGAGAAGCATAAGAGTTTCGTGTTCAAGAGTGACATGCTACCTATAAAAAGGATGTTTCACTTTCATTTTCCCCACTATTTCTAGCGAGTACCCCAATTAATTTTTATCACAAGCTTGAAGGGGATATCATGTGCTTATCATATAAGTTCATTCTTCGAAGGAATCCATCCTAGTAAGTTTTATGAATCATAGGAAGGAGAAAATTGATCTCATCATGGTGATAAGTCTTTTGTTGTAAAACTTTTAACAAGTCCAACAGAAGAATAACTCGATATATTTTTCATATTTAGAGAGTTCGAAAAAGAGACGAAAAAAAACCTCCATCATGTCCCTTTTCGTAATTTGTCCCTCAAACTCGAAAAGGTAGAAAACAATATTCAAGAGAACCTATTGACCATGTCGACCAAGGAGTACCTTTTTTGTAAATAGTCAATCTCAGCCCAAAAAAGGGGTAAACATATACTGGAATGATGTCAATTCATTTAATTTAACGAGTTCGAAAAGATAAGTACTCGATGATATTTTCATGTTTCGAGAGTCAGAAAAGAGCTTAAAGATGACACCAGGGGATTCCTTTTTCATTTGTTTTAATGAGTCTGAAAAAGAGATAAAATAAAACTCTTCGAATCAACCAAATATGATCATTGTATCCACCAAAAAGTACCTATAACTGTAGAAAGACAACAACACATCACTGATATCGAGGAAAATAATAAAATATTAATAAAATACTCGCAAAAATGAGTTTAAAAATTATAAATAGACTAAAAGTAAAATCACTTTTACCATTTCACTTGGAGTAAATTTGAGAGTGCATTTTTACCCCGTTTTCTTCGATTTTTTCAGGCGAGCAGTGTGGGAGATCTAGGGCATCATTTCATGAACTATTTGCTGTAGGTAAAAGATATGCCTTTTATCTTGCATTTCATTATGTTTTCATGCTTTTTCATCGCGTTTTTGCTTGTGAGAGAGGAGGATTTAAATTTTTCATAGCGGGGGCGATCATTTCTGGTTTTCTCATTGGTCTTGCGATGGTCTCCCCTAAGTGAAAAGGCCCTCGCAATGACATCGTTGGTTTAATAAAAACAGAAGCGATGACCATGAGACATAAATTTTTGAAGAAAATATTCCTCTTAGGGCGAAATTTATGAGTTTTAATCCACGGAAAAGAATTTAAGTTATGTTTAATGGTTGTTTTCCAGGGGATTTCACCAACATGGTCACCGAATGGAAGGAAAGAGGCCATGAGGCAAAAGATCATTAGTTTTCCCAATATTAGGAATGCTCAAATGCTTCGAGGAACTGTGGGCTACTAAAATTATTTTGAACCATAGGACTGAGAGCCCAAAACGAGCTTCTATAATACCTGATCAGTTTATGGGATATTGATCGAGAAATCTTTATTATTGGAGACCAAGAGCTGGAGCTGGAAGAAACAAACATCTATTTCATTATTAGATTTCCTAGAAGAGGGGAAAGGGTTCAGCTCTTCGGATCCCATCCTAGAGGTGAGAGCACTAGTGCCCTAATCACTAGAAATTTCCCAGGGTGTAGAAATGACAATGAGTGTGAAGGTGAAGATAATGACTTTCAGAAATCTTCCCTTGAGGACGATTCTACATACCATGGATCGTATAGCCGAGTCACAAGATTTACATGAGATTTCAAAATCTCAATTCCAATATGTGGTAGATTTCCTTAAAAAATATTCAACTGGTGTGGTGGGTTATTATCCAATATGAAGAGGCAACTAACCAAAGGTAAGCGAGGAAACCTGAAGAAGTTTGGCTTTGATTTGAACTTGGTCACTTTATTTTTGGAGCGACTACCCCTATTTTGGTATCAGTGGACAGAGGTACCAGATCCTGCTCCATAAGTTCCGAGGCTAGTAAGATGGAGTGAACTCATGCCTCGTGGAGGAGGAGGCCAACAGATGCATTTCCCTCTGTAGTTCTTTAGTTGGTTGCATTGCCAAATAATCATTGTGGATGACTATGCCTATGCAAGCACAAACTTCAGATGGGATTTGGATCTACCTTTTCCAGCTGGTGAACATTGGACTGATGCAGGTAAAACTTGTTTTTGGACTTTTCAAGTTTTATGATTTTTTTTTGTGAAAGTGTATATGAGATTCAACTTGTGATAAATGTGCAGATGTTGGACTAGGAAGGCCTCCTAGCATGTCACTAATAGCAAGATGAGTAGCACATCAGATAGAGGATGCTCCCTATGAGGAAGGAGCAGATCCCATGGTGGAGATGGAACACAATCTGGAAGTGATCACCTATTGGATTCTAGAGCATGCGACTATAGGCGACATGCCACTGTGATACCAGAGACATACAATTAGAGTGTCTAAGAGACTACGTCGATTATTAGGCCAAGTGATTAGACATGTCTCATGTTATCGCGAGCATCATGCGGGCAAATAGCCTTTCTAGTCGTTTTTTGCACTGTTGTAGGGTTTGAAAGCACTGTGTCTTAAAACACTTTATTTTTTGAGATTTTGATGAAAAAACCCTCACAGAAGTGATATATATATATAATATATATATATAATATATATAATATATATATAATATATATATATATATATATATATTATATATATATATATATATATATAATATATATATATAATATATATATATATATATATATATATATATATATATATATATATTAATATATATATGCATGTTTTATTTTTATACTTATTTGTCCATGTATCATGATGATATGATCAATTTTACAAATTACGCAAATGTCTATCAAGAACATAATTTTCTAATGCATATGTTAATGTATTCAAGTTACGTGGAATGTGTTGATATGTGATCAAATCAAAATTTCTTTCCAGTAATCGAACACGTAGATACATACACAAAATTTGTGGATTTCTTACTGAGTAATGATTATTCAATTGTAACACAACGGGTTATGAATCTAATTTAACAACTAAATTTCTAATGCCATGAGTAACTACTTCTGACAACAGTTCAATTATTGCACTATATTTGGCAATATTATTAGTTGTTCGTCCCAGGAAAATACCTTGTAAATCGACCAACTTGCCATCAGGGGAAAGAGTGCCCAAGCTGCAGAAGACAAGTTCTATGTACTACGACAAGCACCATCAACAAAACCAACATAATGGTTTGACGACATCTGTAAACCAGGTGGAACACAAGGTATGAAGAAAAAACATGTCTCCAAAGAAAACAATCACACCAAAAAAATAAAAACGAACGCCAATGAATTCACACACTCATGTAAAAACGTAATATCTACACGAATGACCATGGGAAAAGAGTTCAGATGGAGTCCATTTTCGGACTCGGGTAATTGATCAACAAAGAATAAAACCAAAGTTTCATTGTTGGCATGACGTGTAAGCATCGTCTCGGCGAAATAATAGAGTAAAACTCATAAAATGCTATGCCCCCATGCCCCCCGAGCGAGTGAGGGTTACGAGTCATAGGATGAAAACCCCATTGCGATAATGGGAAAATGATAGAGACTCAGTGAAAAAATCTCATGAAAGGAGGCAAGAAAAACTTAATCTCATGATGAGGAAAAGGTTCCCCCAGTTGAAATATTTTGACAATTTTAGGTTAAATTGAAATGTCAACATGAAAGGTTGCACTAATAGTTCCCATATTACCTTCAGACAAGACATCATGCACCAAAACAAGTGTTTTAAGAGGATGCATCGGGTTATGAGAAATGAAATATTCAAGACACAAAGGAATCTTACTCAGGCTTGGAATAAACAAAGAATGATGATGAATATTAGTCCAAGGAGTTTCGTAAAGAGACATAACCTCAAAAATACTCTCATTGTTGGGGAATGTATCGTTCATAGGATCCGGGGAATCCCAAGAACCAAGCCAAGGATATTGCACATAAGTATCCAGGTTCATACTGAAAACAACATGACTTTCTGAAGCAGCGATTGAAGCCAAGACAATTTCATGATAACCTTGTTCCAATGGACTTAACGACACGGAATCACAAAATGAATCAATCTGATATGGAGAAGGAATAATCCATGTATCTGTAGAGACAAAGATCATATTGATTAAGGCGACATTCAGAGGTGGGAGAGAAAAAGTTCCCATTAAAGAAAAATCTTTAAGAAGACCTACCCCCATGCTCTCATATGGAATTTCGGTATTTCCCACATATGGGATGTTTCCATTCAAGGCACGAGAAGAGAAAAAAGACAATTGGTCAACGATGACTATTTTTCCTTCATGAGGAAAACAGAGCACTCGGAACAAAGAGGAAACCACACAAAACATGGCATGGGTCCAACTTCACCCAAGAAGAAGGTTGTGATTGAGAATCACATCTAAAACTTCCACTTCTAACTTAACAATATTCCCTTCCAAAGTGATAGGAAAACTTGTGAGAATACCATACGGACGGGAGCCTCTGCCATCAAAGGCCTCCAAGGTGTTCGAGGAATATTTAAGGGGTGGAGAGCCAATGGATTTCCAACATGAAACAAACATGATGCAGGTGGAAGCACCTTCATCAATGACAGTCTGATGGATCATATTTCCTTGTATAATAACTTGAATAAGAAAAACAATCTGATGAGGAAGACGAGGAACATGGTTTTCAAGATCGAAGATAATCAAACTAGAATCAATAGGATCAATGGCTCCTATAACAAACAATAATGCTTTCCACTGCATTGGACATGTTTGGATAAATTTCAAAGTAGACATCACCGAAGGCGCTTGAGCTAGATATTCGACTATACTGTAATGCTATGCAGCTCTAGCGTTTAGATTATAGGATTATTTCCAAAGCACACCTTGGGGAGGTGGTTGGAGAATAGATTCATTATTAGGTTGATCAATATGGAGCGGACCAGAACTGGGTGGAGTAGAAGTATAAGGTATATCAGTGGCTTCTTTTTCCATCGTCTGCTTTAGAGTGGTTTGATAATCTCTCGATCGAGTAGCAACAAAGATAGGCAATGAACCTTGCATCATGAAAACTTGAGAACCAGATGAGGTAGAGGATTACGTTTGGTCTACCAATTGAGTCTATTGAGATGGAAATGGCTCTTTCAAAACAAAAAGAGTCTCTTTCAATAAATGACTAACTTCAGCATGCTTGGGACAATCCTTGGTATAATGGTCCTCCTCACAAATGAGGCAAGGATATTTCAGCTTTCGTTTGGAGGCATCATCAACAGATGACTTGGGAGGGTCCTATTTTGGGGTATCAGATTTTTCTTTGCCTTTGCCCTTTCTCTTTTCTTTTGAGGCTTTATCTGCTGCGGTAGACTGGATGACATGGACGTCAGAGGTTTTACCAGGATTCTATAGATATTTCGAAGGATGATTAGAACCAACATCCGAAACAGATTTTTTCTTCGAATAAGTTTTGGCAGAAGTCTGAGACACTGCTCCAATTATACCATCAACAGGTGTACATTGGGATACTTTGAAGATGTCAGATCCAAAGATGGTCTTGGAGCATTAGGAAACATTTCATATAGTGTTCCAAATTGGGAATAGACTAAGTCTAAATACTAGGCACAAGCAATAGCGTGATCCTCAGTAACACATCGACCCATTGCTATATATTTAGAAATTTTGTTTATGAATGATTTGATGAACCATTCAGTTAACAACTCATCAAGAATTTCAAATTTTAATGAGGCGACGCTGATGTCTCCATTCATGAATATGATTGGAAATATGGGTTACGGTATATTACTTCAGATATGTGAGCAAATGAGTACCGGTTTCATAACGAAATGGCAATTGGAAATGGGTGAGGAAGGCCATAGACAAAGAGTTAAAATTGGCATAGGTACCTCGAGGCAACTGTACATACCATTTTGCAGCAACACCTATCAAGGTGAGCTTAAAGAGGCAGAGATGAATAGAATTGTCAACGTAGGAATTGGAAGAACACCATAAGTGTTATGTCATCACACGGGCTTGAGGGTCCTCTTTAGGTTTTCCTCTAACTTAGGGAAATCACTCAAAATTTTAGTAGGATCTGGAGGCTAGTAAGGCGAATGAAGAATGGGATCATTAGTAATCCTCGAGACATCGGGTAGTTCCAATGTGGATAAAATTGGAAATTGTGGATTAAAGGGCATGTAAGGCCTTTGAGGAGGCCCAATCTATGGGTTGCAAACTTGTTGGTAAGGATTATGCCCCCAAAGCGGAGGATTTTGACCATAGGGGATTTAATTCTACCCCCATTAAGGGGTACCTTGATCATAAGGTGGATTCTGTCCAAGGTAGGGTTGATATTAACCTACCATAGGCCATTGATAAGCATTATACGTGGCATGTGGATTGTAAGGTTGCTGCACATGTTGACCTTAAATGTGAAGTGATTGGCCTTGCTGCTGCAGGGGTTGACCTTGTGTTTGGAAAGTTTGACCTTGTTGATGTACAAGTTGAGCTTATTGCTGCAGGGGTTGACCTTGCTGCTGCATGGGTTGACCTTGCTACTGTAAAGGTTGGCCTTGGTGTTGCATAGGTTTGCCTTGCAGATACAAGGGTTGATTAGGTTGTTGAACAACTACATTTTCTATTGCAAAGGTTGTTGATACTGCTACAAAAGTTGCCCCCACTATTGAAATGGTTGCCTTTACTGTTGTAATAGTTGCTGAACAGTTCCTTGAGGGACACCTTGTGGGTATTGTTAAGTTCTGAACGGGATTTGACGATATGCACCAAGAATAACAGATTGACTAGGTTACACATGAGGTCCTGTTTATGGAATATAGGTTAGATTTTGTAGTGCTTGTGAACCATACAGAACATAATACTGTCAGAGTGGTATTTGGGCTGTGTAAGGTTGTTGAAACTGGATATTACCTGCCTTGAATGGACCAAAAACATTAGGAATACCCCCAAGATAAGTTTGATTGACTCCAACCATGTGAGATTGTGATCCACTCACATGGTTTCCACCTAACAAAAGAGGAATGTTTGGAATCCCCCCCCCCTAGGTTGTGAATAAGGCAGTGGTACATTTTGTCCACTTGACGAAGGGACTGAGGAACTTGGGGATGCATGAACTGAAACAATCGGTTGTATGAGAATGGAAGGTTGAAACAATGGTAAAGGTTGCGATGGAATTGTTGGTTGAAAGGGAACTACCGTAATGACAATTTGTATCTGAGGGGTCACTTTCGGAATAAACAGACGATAAGGAGGAATAACATTTGATGACCAAATAGGATTTTGGTACCAAGAGGAAGCACTGGGAGTTCCTGAAATTAATTGAGCCAAGGTTGTATAACCATGTGGTAGCATAGGCCCACTAGTTTCAGGAAGTGTCTAAGATGGGAATCTTCCTGTAAAAGGAAAGCCTTATGGAGGAAAGTTATATTCTTTCTCTTCATCAACATGAGGAGTGTGAGTAGCAAAACTTTTGGAGGACCTTGAGGAGAGGTTGGAATCTCACCTTCTAAATCCATGGGTGGAAACAACTGGCGAGGAGGAATCCGAGATGTACGAGGATATAACTCCAAAGAAACACAAGGTCGATCGTAAGGATTGTAAGGACATTGAGGAGATATCACAAAGGGATCAAATAATAGATTCGGAGGATATAAGACAAACCTTCGTGGACTCTCAGGGGTTTCTGGATCAGACTCTTGAGGTGACAAAGAATCTGAAGGTGGTGGATGAGAAGCAAGGGGTTGGATGCTTGGGACAATCCCGAGTTCCAATCCTTGAGATTCAAGTGACTATGGAAGTTCCTGATGAAGTCCTTGTGAAGACCCTTCAGTATCAGACAACGAAGGGGAACTTTTGGGTGAACTCAATGGTTCAACCTCGATGACTTTCTCTCAAGAGCAGAAGAAGAAGAGATGATTCGTTGAGGGTTAATTAAAAAATAATATTTACAAGGAATTACTCAATATTGGGCCAAGAAGCAACTGCACGGGTTCGACATGTTATCATTGGCAGTTAATTCTATGACACGAAACAACAAATACATCAAAATGGGTAATTACTAGGCGAGAAGGTTTACCAAGTATCCGTGAACTGCAATATACACCCCAAACGAAACCAAGGACTGAATGTATGATGGCCAATCTCCCCAAATGTTGTGTTTGGTGTATCATGTTTACAAGGCGGTTGACTTGGTTACCTGTGGCTAAAGGATAACAACCTAATGGGGTCTCCCAATATATACACGATGGTACGGGAAGCACAAGTCCATGTTAGTGTTGTCTAATGCATAACCATTTGATGTGAGCATCCCTATATATTTATCATACTGAAGTACCTCTGATATACCCGAAAGTACTGGAGAACCTTCTATATAATTCCATATTGGGATGGGATTTCACCCTCAGGATACACTATAGGCAGTTAACAACAACTGCTATGTTTAAAGATGCTGAAACACGTCTCTAGCCTAGACCTCTAGATATTTGCGTTAAGTGACAAATGCTCCTTAGGTTAATTGAGGTAAATTTTAAGTTAATATTGGATTAAGTTTCAATTTGATGGATCAATGATGTCACCTATTCCTATAATGCAACTAAATGATGAAAATGAAATACTTTCATTCGATGAAGACTAAGCTAATTAAAGAAGAGAGACAACCAAATAATGCATCAAACAAGAAAAATGTATCAACACAATTCTTTCCAATGCTAAATGTAAAAAACGAAATCTAATCTTTCATTTCACTAACAAATTCAATTCCAAGATGTGATCCTATAGAAATGAAAATCACTTTCCTTTTACTAAGATGCAATAATGAATTTTCTTTCACTTTGATTCAATCAATGTAAACTAATGTAGTGAGTAAAGGAAAATGCAACTGATTCAATGAAATTGAAAATTTCTTTCACTTTATGGTTTCGAATGCAAGAAATGTCTCAAAAATACTTAAATGATGAAATCTTTCACTTTTTCTTTCTGAAACATAAGAATAATAACAAGCACTTTATTTCAGTTCAACCAAAGAAAATAATTTGTAATCTACACTTGACAATGGAACTAAAGCAATCTTCAAAGCATCAACATGACTCGACACTAATGAAAACAAATTCACATCGATGAACCAAAAGCAAATTGAAAAAGATGTCCTGATTGCAAGAAGACTCTTGAACGGGAGAAATCAATCTCAGAAAAATAGACCAAACAATGAGTGGAGGGTGACCCGGAAGCCCTAGAAACCCTAGAAAGCGATCAAGCTTGAAACACACATTAACCAAGTCAAGAGATAATTGCAGTCATACAAGCATAACAACCAAGACAAATACATTGTAGACACACTGGAAAATCATTGACAAAGGGAAAAACTACTAAAAACAAGAAGAAAACCCTAATTTTTCTTATCCTATGGAATCATCGTGCCTGTTATAGGCAAAAGGGTGATGCAAGGGTAATCAATGTGACTATAATTAAATAATCAGCTATGACAGTGGGACTATTATAGCTAAACCCGCAATGAGCAAGAAGAATAGGAAAACATAAAAAATCTTCAAGACCAAAACAAACTAAGTGTCCTCAAGCAATAACCAGTGGGGGCAAGTTGCTACAGAGAAGCAAACAAACCAAGAAACTAACGGTTGGTCAAACTTATCATAGAATCTAATTGAAGGAATGGATGGAAAGGGTCATAACTTTCCTAGTGGAGTCACCATTTTGTTGTCTAGGGAATCCTCTCTATGGACAGAGATGATCCCTCTAGCCGAATAAGTGGGACTAGCAACCTACATGAAAATCTACTAGAAAATTTCCTATGTTACAATCAAAATAGGAGAAGAGGAAGATGGCCTACCTTGTTTTGATGCTATAACGTCCTACTTTGTTGAAGACCTAAAATCACTTGAACTACTGGCTCAGTCCTACTTCTCACGACATTTGAATGCTTGCACAAGATATCAAGACACAACAAAGCATACAAGTACAAATAGTGTAATCGATAACAACCTACTTAACAGATCAAGGAGAATTACGATAAATGATGCATTAACATACACATTTAAGGAAAATGAACCAACAATTGTATGTATTAATAGAATAAGGGAAGAAGAATACAACCAAGCCTTGATGTCAATAAGCTCTCCTTAAGTGAATGTCAAAGTCCAACCTCAAGCTCTCTAAGCACCCCTTCTCCAAGCCAAATGTGTAGCATGTAGGCACAATCTTAGCATAAGGGTGTAAATAGCCAAAGACCAACCATTTGGGAATGGGAGAGGATGAATATATAGGCACGAAAAGGGAGTTAGGATATCTCCAAATATAGGAGAAGGTCCTCATCTCAAGGAGGTAGCTCATAGGCATAAGACCAAAGGGCCAAGTTGAGAGAACTTAACCTCATCCACGAGAAAAAACCTCCAACTCGTCATTCTGGAAGCATTTAGATGATGAAGCTTCTTGTCCTCTTTGGGAAAATTGCCTTTTAGGGATTATCATTGGTATCCAAGCAAAAAATGCATTGGCATTGTGGGGATATTATAATGAAACTAGATACTATCATGGTTTTCAGTGTTAGGGGAGTGATGATCCTGAAATTAGGGTTTTAGAGCGTTTTCCTTCAGCCTGGGAAACTCAAGACATTTTTCCATCAGTGTTTTAGGGAGGATTTGAGCTGCATATTTGGATGAGTACACTGCGTGATGGTCATGTTTTGGGCACTTCAGACCATGCCATAGGGAAGTGCAAGAGGTGTGACAAAGTACTGTGTAACACATCCCCATACTTTCCAATAGTTTATACAACACACTCTTCGGCCAAGTGTACAACATAATAGAAACCAATACCCCAACTATTAGTAAAAAGAGGCCAAAACATCATTATGTTGCTTTCATAAATGATGGAAAACACATCATCACTTTTACAATCATTTCACAACATATGATTTACAATAAATTATGACAAGCTACTCTATCTAATAAAACTATCTCTCACTCAACAAAGTGAATGGGTCATCTCCTTGAGGTATATTTCCTTGTTGAACATCTTCACCAACTAGTTTCTTCATATGTGCTTTCTGGGCATGGAGTATCTGACATGTGGCTCTCTGATGTCCATCCTCGTTGCATTAAATACAATGATTCTTTCTCCTCCAAACTTTCTGGATCATCTTGGAACACTTATTCCTAGTGTGCCTCTGGTAAGTGCCCGTGGAATCCTCACTATCAATGGAATGTGATGCAATGCTCTAATCATCTATCGTTGGTTGGTCACTGGCTGTCTTGGAGCATTCCCCAACCACTTTTATGACATATCCAAGTCCTTCATAAGGAGGAAATTCCTCCACTTTTATGGGATTCACAATTCCTTGGCCATTAATGTCGAGGCCCTTTCCTTGATACCCCATTTTCTTCAACAATTTTGATCAAATTCCTGTATTATGTTTCTAAAAAGCAGCAAAATCATGATCATAAAAAGAACATGAAATTCAATAAATACTTTCTACCTCAGGCTTCTTATTCTGCAACTTTTCCAAGGCCTCCTCGTTGGCTTATAACTGATGTTGTAACCTTTGTTTCTCTTCCTCTAATTTTTGTAGGAGTCTCTTTCATTCGACATTCTCTGTCTGCATGTTTTGGTTTATCTCTTCGAGTTCTTGGAGGCATGCAACATTTGGTGCCCTATTCATTTTTGGCATAACATCTGCTGAAATCTTTGTCTCATCACCATAATCGGAATCCAAGTCGATAGGTTCGTCTTCTACAATCCCAAGAGCTTCAATCTTCATTTCATCACTTGAGTTTGATCCCAGGTCAATTGGTCCAACACCAGCAAATCCTGCAGCTGTGATCTTCTCATCATCTTCTGATTCAGATTCTTGGTGTTGTTGCACAATTGCAACTGTCTTATGCTTCCATTTTTTGTCATTCCTCTTTGGCCTCAATTTCAGATGTAGTTTCCAACAATTTTCCTCATCACGCCCTTCTTTCTCACAATGATTACAAGAAGGATTTTCTTCCTTTCTCTTACCTGTTGCTGTCCTCTTTGGGTGGTCTTCTTGCTCATGCTTTCCCCTACTTTCAAGGTGAATGGATTTAACACTAGCCTCATCAAGAGTTGTAGGTTCAAATAACAACAATGAATGGTGTAAATAACTATGCAAAGATCCAATGTATTTCATCAATGTCTTTGGAGAGTCTAAAGAAACATTTAATGCTAATGCTTATTTCCTAAACTCTTCTATAAAATTCTTAACATTTTGACCTTTAATTTGTTTCAAATGTTGCCATTCCATCACGGCCTTCTCTCTATAACACAATGGGTAAAACTATCCTCTTAAATCAAAAACAAAATCAGACCAAGATGAAAGAAATTTATGACTACTCTTACCACCTTTCTGTAATTTAATTTCCCACCAAATGAGAAAAGTGCCACTCAATCGAAGGGTTTCTAGTTGGATCTTGGCTTCATCCTCTTTGAGTCATTGTATGCAAAAATATTCTTCAACATGTCTGATCCAATTATCTAGCTTTTCTTCATTACATCCTGCACTAAACACATGCAAATCAAACTTGACATCCAACTTGAAAAATGGATTTTTATGAGTTCTTCTACCTCTAGAGTGATAATAATAAGAAGAAAAAGAACTTTCACTGGAAGATGGAGAGGGAGGTTCAAGAGGCTTTTCTCCTCCTCCTTGATGATCCACCGAGGCATGATCATCTGGTCCTTCCTTCTTCTCTAGTTTCACTATTGTCTTCTCATACTCTACAAACAATTTGTCCACTTTTTCTACCATAGTGTAGAAGGCCTTGTGATAGTTTCTCTCTTCCTTCAATCAAGCATTAGGGGAATTTTGAGGTCTAAAATGGGCCGCCTAAGGAAGTAATAGAATAATAGGTAAACAAATAAAATAATATTTATGAATTTGCAATTCACTTTTTGCACCACAATCATGTAACCATGGTCAGATTCAGTTGGAAAGTTGTACCAAAATAAAATTAATAAAAAAATTGTATTGATGTAACTATAAGAATGAGTTTTTCAAGAAAACATCATTACCATTGAACAACTAATGCATTTGTCCTTTGTACTTAAATATCTTAAAATAAACTATAAATCTAAATTCATAAATTCTTAATTATATAATACACTATTAATTAAAATTTAATTTATTAATTATATAATATAATTAATATATATATAAAAATCAAATAATATAATATAATAAATGTCATATATTCTTTCACTCGTTTAAATTAAAAAGAAAAAATTAAATGCAAAATATATATGTAAAAAATCAATATTATTGATTTTTTAAGATAAACATCACAACACAATTTGCATATTATTTTATAATTTCAAATTAAATATAAGCAAATTTATAGGACCAATAATTATATTCACTTTTTAATCATTAAATATTTTAATAAAATTATTATTGTAATTAACATAATAAAAATGTATTATTTTCTACTTTGGAAAAATATTATAATTTTTTATATAATCCTTGTCATGTTTATTTGTTTAGAAATGTTATA
>APFE030597674.1:22592-48244 GCA_000404065.3 Pinus taeda
AATTTGTAAGATCAATTTATTAAAAAAACCATAAATCATACAAAACTAATATATTTTTTTCTTTAATTTTAATATGCTTGTATTGTTATTAATGTTATAATAATATTATTCATAGATTTGATTTATTCTAAAATTACAAGGTCACATTTTGATTTATTTTGATTTTACATGTATAGATATTAACTTATAATTAATTTGAAATTGTAATATTAAATAAAATGAGATGAATATTATAATTTAAAATAAATATATGAATACAAATATAATATTTATTGAAAAGTGTGTAAAGGCATGAAGATTGTACTGGGATATCCATTGTTTTTTTCAAAAAGTATGAACTGAAAATACTAATATTTTATTCAAAAAGTGTGAAATGACTTTTATTACGAGTATTTTAATTTATGACTTTAAAAGTACTTAGAGCACTACCATGGTTAACCATGAGTTTTATCCATCATTAAAAATGTGACAAGTACCTTTAACTCAAGAAATGCCACCTCAACCATTGGGGATGATGTCATCCCCTAAAATGTGATTGGTTCTCATAAAGTGAATTTTGATTGTACATTTTCCTTGAGAGGTCCATTTTAGACCTCAGAATTCCCCTAATGCATCTTCATCTGCCATTTTCCCTCTCTATGCTACACGCCTCACTTCTAGATCAAATGACTTAAGTTTTCCTTCACCTCTTAGGAATTTTGCCTTGGTTATCATACACTTGCAATTAACACCAATAGAAGACCCGCTCCGATACCAAACTTGATCCAAATCTTTTCACTTTGTTATACTCTTGACCTGCGATAAATTCATAATACCAAAAATACGAAAACATATAGTTGAAAATACGGAATTATCACATGAAATGAGAAAAACTACAAGACATTTTATTATTAAGAAGAATATTCAATGTTCACTTGCCTCTTCAAGGGGGAAACCTCCAAGAGAATAGGGCTAAATTAAAATAAGACTCGATGATCTTTCCCTTACTAAATAAGAAAATTTATAGCTAAATGACATCCAAAACCCTAACTACTAGTGGTCCCTTGCATAACACAGATTAACCATTTTATTTATTAACTATGGTCTGTTTACAACTAACTGTGGCCCCTCTTCTCTAAAGCGAGTCAACTACTTACAATTATTATTGCTGGCTTTATTGAATCTCTAACTAACTATGACTCTAACTTGACCCATTAGGATTATTACAAAAATAAAGGGGTTAGGGTTGGATCCTGACATGCCCTCCCCCATCTAAAGCAACCTTGTCCTCAAGGCTGAAGTTGCGGAAACTGCAGAAGAATAATGACTGGTTCCCAGGTCACATCTTCTAGAGATGTGTCTTTCCACTTGATGAGGACTTCATTGATCGTCTGATTGCAAAGATGTCTTTCATGAGTATCAAGGGTCTGTTATGGTCGAAGCCAAAGAAGACCTTCCTCATTCGGGTAGACTTGTTTGACTCTGCAACTTTTCCCCACTACTTTCTTGAGACATTATACATGGAAGACTGGATGAATTTTTGAAGTAGGTGGCAAGACCAGTTTGTAGGCAACTGCTCCTATGCGCTGAAGTATTTGATAAGGCCCATAGAATTTGGGTTCTAGTTTCTAGAAACCCTTTTCTTTGAGAGATGTTTTCTTATATGGTTGGAGTTGCAGGAATACCTAGTCCCCTTCTTGAAATGAGCTCTCAAAATGATGTTGGTCAACCTATTGCTTCATTCGATTCTGAGCTTGATGTAGATTATCATTGAGATAAGCGATCATGGCAGAACAGTTCTGTAGGAGTTGATAAACTACCTATACTTTATAACATCCGAGGATATAAGAAATAGTTGAAGGTGGGAGTTGGCCATACACTACCTCATATGGAGTCATCTTGGTGGCTTCAGGATAGTTAGTGTTATACCACCATTTAGATAAACGTAGCCACTGTACCCATTGATGCTGCTTGTCTGAAGTGAAGAACCTTAGATAGATCTCCAAACATTTATTGATTGCTTCTATTTTACCATTGGTTTTGGGATGATAGGCATTACTTAGTTGGACTTGCGTGTCCTATAGATTGAAAAGTTCCTATCAAAAGTTTCTAGTGAAAGTGGGGTTGCAATCAGACATAATGGAAGTCAACATGCCATGCAATTTGAAGGTCCGGTTTAAGAAAACTTGAGCCACCAATGTGGGGGTAAATGGGTGTTATAGAGCACAAAAATGATCATATTTAGAGAGTCTATCAACAACCACCATGATGAATGATTTGTTTCCTCACTTTGGGAGACCAGTGATGAAATCCATGGAAACATGCATCCATACAAAAGTAGGGAGTGACATTTGTTGTCAGGTTCCTGGCAGCTTGACTTTTTCCCCTTTGTTGCATTGGCAAACATTACATTCATCTACAAAAGTAAGAATGTCATTTTTCATGCTAGTTCAAAGGAAACAACTACATGCAGAGGAGCATAAGTCTTTTGAAAGCCTGAATGTCCTGTAATTGGAGATGAGTGAACCTCATACAAGATGCGGATTTTGAGGGTGGTGGTCGGGGATATCACTACTCGATCCTTGTAGCGAAGGATCTCATCCTTCTAAGAGTTGTCTGCTGAGGAATTAGGATCTTCTCTTAAGTTATTAATAGTTGGGAAAGAGAGGGGTAGGAGAACCATTTCTTTTGGGCCTATTCAATCCAATCTGGTATGGGTAGAGAGATTGGTAGAAGGGTGTTCTCATCCTCAAATTGGCATGATAAAGCATTAGCCACTACATTCTCATGCCCTTTGTTATAAATTATCTCATAATCATATCCCAACATTTTTGCAAGCCATTTATTTTGATTTGGCAACGATAAACGCTGCTCTAGAAAATATTTTAGGCTGTGATCGTCCATGCAGATTTGGAAATGTCACCCTAGTAAGTATGTTCACTAGGTGTCTACTACATGTAATATGACCATTATTTCTTCAAGGATGCATACATAATTGCATATAAAAGAGAATGTAACCATGAAAGCGTATCACATAAAAGGAGTGGAAATAAAATGTCTCTCGCACCTGCTTAAAGTGGCGAGGCCTCGTTCATTAATCTTCAACAAAATCAAATTACATGCATGTAAAAAAGACACCTAATACTTCCACTTTCGGGGATGGTCTAAAAATTCAAACCTTTGCTGAAGAAATGGGCTGCATCGATGAATTCTTAATGAAAAATCATGAAAAATGATTGTAACTCGAGCCATTTCTAACAGTGTATAAAATCTGGGTCCTTAAGAATCTCAAAGATTCCTTCTCTCTGGTTGACCGAAATTATGCTTCTCAAATGACAAATCTAACTTCACCACTATGCTCCTTGCAAAAAACTGAGTAAAATGACTATAAAGTCAGCCTGGTTCTAAAACTATCAAAATTTGGCCTTTAGGGAATCTTTTAGATTCCTCACGATTCCACAAAGATTCCTCTCTGCAAGTTGACTGACAATGCATTGATCAAATGAAAAATATGACTACACCACTGTGCTCCTTGTGAAAAACTAAGTAAAATGAGTATAAAGTCAGCTTGCTTATGAAACTGTAAAATTTTGGCCCTTAGGGAATCTTAGATTCCTCATGATTCCAAAAAGATTCCTCTTTGCAAGTTGAATGAAGATATGTTGTGTTGTGGCTTTTTCTAGCACATGCATCATGAATTCTTGAGGGTACTTAGAAATCCTCCTAGGAACAACCTGGGGGTTGATTGTAGACCAGTGCCTAGGACATCTTAAATAGAGAAGTGCATGGAAGATTGAGTGAGGTTTCTGTTGTACTCCAATCGTCACGTAATTAAAAGAGAATAAAGGGGTATTGGTTTAATAGTCTGTCATGCAGGTAAACTCAAGTCGATACATGAATCCAAATGATCAGGGGCTAAACTAGGCCAACCTCAAAGAGAAATGTCTGGTTCTGGTGGCCGACACACAACAACTAGCAACTTTATATCAAAGTTGTAGTAAAGTGAAAAGGAGGAAAGGAAGGAGGGAATTCAATGCAGAGGGTTATAAACAGGACATAATCCTAAGCAACAATGTTTCAATAGAAATATGGAAGAGAGAGAAGGTGGAAATATAGAAACAACGGAGTGCTTATTTAGGTTTCATTCCTGATATGCCATGGGTACCATTAGCGCTAAACAACATAAGTAAATTTGGGCTCACACATGTATTTCAGGTTAATCAAATAACACAAGTAAATCTATCTTGTACATATGTATTGTAGGTTATAGGCTAACACAAGTAAATCTGTATTATGCACAATACTGTTTACTTATTTAGTAGCCTAGATAAATCCATGAATCGGGGAGAATCTGAAAATCTCATTACACTATTTGAGAGAAGGAAAAACATATTATGAAATGACATTACAGAAGGGAAAACATACTGCGCATTGATCTGCTTGGAATCACCAGGGAGTTTCATTAATCCAATATGAGTCCGACATACCAGTCCATTTACATTCAGCCAAGATATCACTCGAGTCCCTCTTAGACATGCCAGTAGAACCAAAGAGGAATCATAGAAGTCCTGACCCGTAGGTGCGGAATTCCGAAACCTTTTCTAAGTGATTCTTCCCCTTATTTATAAGAATAGGGGGAGCTTGGGTTACAATTACAAAATATCTTCGCCAGAGTATCCAACTGTCTGCTAGACTAGCTGTCTTGGTGCGCAGGGATTTTCTATAAAAAATGATAACAATTGGGATTTGATCCCTTCTTGAAAATACATGAAAATTACAT
This sequence comes from Pinus taeda, assembly GCA_000404065.3. Taxonomy (NCBI): domain Eukaryota; kingdom Viridiplantae; phylum Streptophyta; class Pinopsida; order Pinales; family Pinaceae; genus Pinus; species Pinus taeda. The sequence continues at coordinate 27,352 of APFE030597674.1, forward strand.
AATAATGAAAAGAAATAGGAAAAATAGAGGATGATGGAGGAAGTGTCTTCTCAATTGTTTCTGTGAATGGCCTTTGGTTAGGCTATGTCTTAGTTGTGATGTGATTCTCTTGCTATTCGACCGTTTCCTATCACTTCTGCCTTAACTACTTGAATAGCTCGTTCTTTGCAGTAGGGAGCAGGTCGACTGTGAATTCCTATCGCCGAGTGGGAAAGGAGTGTGTCCAGGCATTCCTTCGATGGGTATTAGAGTGGAGCTCCATGCTGAGCCATTACGTCTTCCTCAGCTTCCCATACTGTCATTTACTCACAAAAGTCATGCAGTGAAGCCGTCGAATCCATTTCTGCGGCCTATGTAGTCCTTGGTTTCTTGTTGCAGGGGATTCTACAGGATTAGCCCATCTCAGTGTGCCACCGCCCCATGATTTCATTCAATAGCACAACTGCCAACCCATCAACCTTTAAAACTCTGTACCATGCGCTCAAGGCCTTATGGTAGTAGTAATTTAACTCTTAATGGTGCTACAAAATGGTGGGTTCTAGTGTTTGTTTGACCCCCCCTTTGGTTTAGCCCTTCTCTGTGTTTCCTTCATGTGACCGAGGGCTTGAACTAGGTGCTTAGCCCTTGGGAACTAAGGCCTTTAGACTCCTCTCCTAGGATCTTTTTCCTTTGTTATATAAAATACCGCGTACTGACAGATTATGATGCTCGCCTATGATATCTCGCCTATGCGGGATTGGGCCCACCCAAGGTATTATAATCGCAACATAGAAGAGGGCCCTCTTATGATATTTCCTGGAGCCATTTGATTGTCTGGATGCGGTGTTCTATAGAATGCATCGCATAAAGTATCGGATCTGGGGAGGGGTGTTGAATGAACATGCGGCTTTTGAAAAACGGGCGGACTCGACAAGCCTTTAAATCCAATGTATGAAATATTGCATCCAGGAAGTTCCCGCATATTGCAATCACAAGTCAGAAGGGACTTCGGCGGAGGAGGAACTCTATCCTGTGAGATCGCCAATCTCCAGGATTGCTGACGTCATTAGTGTCATGTGGCACCTCTTGAGTGGTGACACGTGTCACCCGGAAATGCCCCCATTGGACCCTTGAAAATTCCAAATTAGCATGCCATGTGTCCTTTTTTATCACCACATCATGATGACATCATCTTCCACGTCAGTCCATTGGGGCCAATAGTATTATGCCACGTGGCCTTTCAGAGGAGAGAGAAAGGGCCCACCTGCCTCCTATTTTGTGTTAATTTCGTTTGTAAATTGGCCTTTGCCCTCCCCGGTGCTTTAACACTATCGACGTATTTTCCCTACATTTCCTTAAGGATGGTCTATTGGGACCATCGACCACTGATTTCCCGATATCGTAGGCCTGTGGGATGCTGGACAACAGGATGTGGGACTATGGGATGCAGGACCATGGGACTGTGGTATGCGGGACTGCTGCGATTGCGATATGTGGGACCTGCCCATTGCCAATAAGTCGATATGCCATGTCGTGGACCCATTGATAGTTGAATTGCGATATGGGCGATCGATTGATCACCAATTTTGCTGTCTGCTTCGATTCATCCTTTAGAAAAGCCACAATTGCAATTTGCGATGAGCTAGACCCTTGGCCTTTTCCCCTTGTTTTCTAGCTTTCAAAGGGACAGATTCAATCCGCTCTAATTTTTTTATCCAGAAGTCCATTTTTGGAGAGATTATCACAAGCACTATGAAATGGAGAGGTGCGACCAAGATTTAAGAGATTCTGTGGTTGGGGAAAAGGCTTCAAACTTCACTTCTTTTTTGCACTCTAGGCAACTGATAACTTTGTAAAGCAGTGAGTGACAACATGTTGCTCAAATAAAAAATATGACTTCACCATTGCACTCCTTGTGAAAAGCTCAGTAAAATGAGTATAAATTTAACCTGGTTCTTAAACTATCAAAATTTGGCCCTTAGGTAATTTTTTAGATTCCTTGCATATCCCCTATGTTAGGGTTCTTCTCCTAATTTTCTGTGCCCACTCAGTGTTCCATCTTTGTGTTGGGTTCCATGCCTTGTTCCCTTGTTGTAAATATTACTTTAAATAAAAAACTTGCATTAATTTTTTAACCCTGCTTTCCTGGCAGAATGATTGGTAGTGTTAACTTGTTGGGTCGTTGGTCAATTTCAATTTTTTTTTTGCTATTTTTAAAAAAATATGGACAAAATTCGTTGGCTGAAATTTTGGGGTCACTGGAAAAATTAAGTAGGTGACAATTTTTCCAGTTTGGGCTGCTAGAAACCATTGCCATAAGATTCCAAATTGTTGCCTCGTTAATTTCTACCAAATTTAGCATATGTACCAGATTTAGCCAGGCTTCCAAATTTAGTTGGTGCTTTGCTAACTTTAGCCAATGGGCCTAGTTGACCAAAACTTTTGCATATGACATTGGATTGAGGTTCCGTTTGCACCATTGGAAAGATTGTGACGAGATATTTAATTTGAACCTAGTTTCATGGTAATACAAGAAATTTTATTTTTGAGCCTTTCTCGAGCCCTCTTTAATCACTGAGTGTTTTGGGAGCCACCTAGATCACCGTGATCATAAAAGAAAATATATAGTCTCTAAGAAGGAATTATCTCCTTTGTTCGACGATGGGAAACTTGAAGTTATGTAGCGTTAAAGATATTCTAATAGATAATACCTCTTACAATCACCTTCATAAAGTCCAATTCTAATTGGTAGTGAATAAGACATGCATATTTATATAAATAAGAAGAAATCACCATGGAACAAACAATTAGAAGGATCAAAGTTTACAGGCAAGTGATGTAGATCATGAAAACGTTATGAGGAATTCGCTCTAGCATCCTTGGCATGAAGACCTCATCTATCTCAGGTAAGTACTGCCGTTATCTTTTATGTTTTGGTTATCCAACAACTTGTCTTTAGTTTTCCAAGGGAAACAAGCTCAATGAAACAAACAAATGCATAGGTATGTATTTATAAGATATGTATGATCATGATTTGAGTCATCTTAGGGTTTAGCAAAGATTGGTATTTTATATCTAATAATGTAAAACCTTAGATAACTCATGAAGAACCCTAGCTATAGGGTTTGTAAAAGATATTTTGATTTCCAAAGTTTGTAATTGGAAACTTTAATTTCCTAGGAAATCCTAGATTGACTTCACAATTTTTGGTATCGTATAGTTTGCTTTGTTGTACTCGTAATTAAGTATTGCAACTATAAATTGTGATTCATGAGAGAGAGCACTCCAAGGAAAAATGCTACAAGGTTTATAAAAGGAGAAACTCCAAATATGTTTATTTGTAAAAAATTATTTATTAAATTTATTTTAAAATTTGCCTTGTATTACTAACTATTTTATGTTTAGGATTTTGAATTGTAAAAGATTCTTGTTTGGAAGATCAATCACTAGATTGAATCTATCTCTTTCATATCTCTTGTCATTTGTTCATTTTTTTGTGGAACCTTAATTTTTAGGGTTCACTATAAAAATCTAACTTTTTGATGCTTAGAATATATTATGAATCATATTGAATGTTGAAAATAGCAACAAGAAATGATAAAAATAGCATCAATAAAAATCCCAATTTAATTTGTCCTTGAGTTAAACTGGGAATCAAATTGTAATTCTATTCTCATAGAAACTTGTAGCAGTTAACTAACTTAAGTTGAGTTAATTGGCTCATTAAATTCAAGTTGGAAGTCTATCTAGAGTCATGTAGAGTGATCCCTAAATTTTAGGGGCCCATGTTGAGTTCTTTTGAGTTGTAATTAATTAACTCAGTCTAACTGAGTTAAGGTTAGTTAAACTAGTTCAAACTGTTGGAGGACCTAGTAGAGGGTCTAGTAGTGGGGATCATATTTAGTGTAGTTTCATTACTCCACCAGTTAACTGAAGATTCACTCATAAATAACTCATGCATGTCAGTTCAGAGGAAGACCTAGTTGATATTAGAGTTAAGGGACATTGTACTATCAGTTTTATAATTTTCCGATTTGTACGGATGGTGCATGCAATCCGTAGAAGGCCTATGGATGGATTTCACAGTTATGGTGAGGGATTTTCCAAATTAAATATGGGATAATTATCTCAGGAATTACATAAGGAAGTAGGGGCTTGGAAGGCAACAAAATTGGCTAAGTGTTGGCTTGAGCTGGTTTGTGAAGCAGAGAGATAGATTGTACTTGTGCAGGAACTGTTCGGGTTGAACAAACATTGTATTTTATTCTCAGATTTTTTGGTTAATGCAATATATATAGTTGAAGTTTTGACCAGTTTCTTTCCCCAGAGAAATATTATGTTATGTGCGATTGGAATTCTTCCTTTTCTTCTTAGTGTTTTCATCGATCAATTTTTGTTTCCGCTAATGAATAGAGTAGAATATTTTCTTATATTTTAGCATATCACATAAGATGTTGAATATTCAGGTAAAAATATACATGGTATCAGATCTAAATACATTATAGAAGAGGTGAATATAAGTTTGTTGTGCAAGTGAAATCGAATTTTCAGTTTCATACTTCAAAGTTAGAAGGATGTCATTCTACTATTTGAGACTTGAGTATGCCCTAAAGGGAAACTCAAATTACATAGCTTGGAAGAAAAATATGGAGGCAATGTTGGAAGAAAACAAGTTGAAGGAATTCATAGATCATGATATTCTAAAGCCTTCGACATCTGATGCTAAAGATCTGGCTGAATGGAGAAAGTGTGTGGCAAAGGTGAGAAGGATTATCCTAGAACGAGTTTGAGATCATATTGTCTCAAATATCCATGGTAAGGAAACTCCATTTGTAATGTGGAAGACATTGGTGAACCTGTTTCAAAATAACAGTGACCACAAAAAGTTGGCATTAAAGGACAAACTCAGAAAGATCAAGATGGAGAAGGGCGACTCAATTCCGAAGTATTTGACCAAGTTCACCTAATGTTGGGATGAGCTTGGAAGTGTCGGGGTTACTTTTGCAAAAGACGATTTGGTGAGCTTAACACTTCTAGGACTTCCCAAGAGTTGGCACAACTACCAGGTCTCAGTTGATGGGAGGGAGAATTTACCAGAGTTGGGAGCGGTTGTGGTCCAACTTGGTACAAGAAGAGTTTCAGAGGAACACCAGAGATGGGACCTCATCCAAAGAAGTGGAAAAAGACTTTGCATTAGTCAGAAAAGAAAAGATATCCAAAGGAAAGAAGTCCTAAGGGGAGGAAGGCGAAAAGACGAAGGAAATGCTGAACATCAATTATTTTCACTGTCATGAGTACAGGCACTATGCCACGAAATGCCCACAGAAGAAATCAAGAAAGAAGGATCCTGCAGTAGCAGAACCAAGTGAAGCTTTAGCTTCACAATTTGAACTTGATTTCTCTCTCATTTCATGCATGACCAACACTATAATGGGAAGCATGTGGTATCTCAACAACGGTGCCTCGTTCCATATGATGGGGAATAAATATATCTTCAGTGACTTAGAGGAGAAAGACCTCAAGTAGAACATAGAGTTTGGAGATGATGGAAGGTATAGTGTGACCAACATCAATACAATTACCTTTAAGAGGGAGTCTGGCTCCCCTCTCAGAATCACATATGTGATGTATGTTTTAGGACTAAAGAATAATCTTGTTTCCATTGTGGTATTTGAAGACCGTGGTTATGATGTGATTTTTAGAAAAGGAAAGTTTTTTCTTAGACACATCGCCACAGGACAAGTGAAACAGATTGGTGTGTGAGTCAAGAACCTTTATGCACTTGAGGTACAAGATGCATGCAAAGCCTTGAGGAGTGAGGAAAATGTTAGAGACTTGTTGGTTGAGAGGGAGCATGAATTACCTCTCAACATGTAGCCTCAAAAGGTTTTGGAGCAACCACAATTAGAGAAGTAGAGAGGAGACTGAGTGGAGGCATCCACTCAAGAAGAGACCTCTAGTAGGGGGAAATATCGAGCCAAGTGGGTAGAGGGAGAACATGAAGCCATACATCTGGGTGAGAGGTGGGGCAATGTGAAGTAATAGTCACAAGAGTGCAGAAATTTGTGTAGGGTCCATTGAGATGTTTTGTCTCATGGATCATTACCTTGGTATGGGAGCCCACGTACATAGTAGTAGGATGGATCAGTGGTGGTTGATGTATTTAGATGTCAAAGTGAAAGCGGTAGATAATAGAAGAAGTCAGATACTGGGGAGTGTAGAGCAGACTTGGAAACACTGCAGATGGCACAATGCAGAGTCAACAACAACGAAAAGTTTTTAATATACAATGCAATAGCTAGTAGCAGTTAGAGACTCTGGTGACAGATTTATCATACTGATTCAGTTTGGATGCTTTTTTTTGGATGTAGATGTTGCAATAACAACAAAAACAGTGACAAGTGTTGCATGCATAACATTCCAAAGGTACTGGATCAGGATAGAGTTGAATTCATTTCTTGTTGAGAGGGAGTGTTGAAAATAACAACAAGAAATATTAAAAATAAAGTAAAAAAATCCTAATTTAATTTGTCCTTGAATTAAATTGGGAATTATATTGTTATTCTATTCTCAGAGAAACTTGTAGTAGTTAACTAAGTTAAGTTGACTTAGTTGGCTCAGTAAATTCGATTTGGAAGTATATCTAGAGTCATGTAGAGTGATCCCTAAATTTTAGAGGCCCAGGTTGAGTTCTTTTGAGTTGTAATTAATCAACTTAGTCAAATTGAGTTAAATTTAGTTAAACTAGTTTAAACAGTTGAAGGAATTGGTAGGAGGTATAGTAGTGGGGATAAAATTTAGTGAAACTTCACCGCTCCACTAGTTAACTGGTGATTCACTCATAAATAACTCATGCGTGTCAGTTTAGAGGAATACCCAGTTGAGATTAAAGTTTAGGGACAATGTACTATCAGTTGTATAATTTTCCGAGTTGTACAAATGGTGCATGCAATCAGTAGAAGGCATATGGATGGATTGCGCAGTTATGGTGAGTGATTTTCCCAATTAAATATGGGCTAATTCTCTCGGGAATTTCATAAGGAAGTAGGGGCTTGGCAGGCAACAAAATTGGCTAAATGTTGGCTTGAGCTAGTTTGTGAAGTAGAGAGATAAATTGTACTTGTGCATGAATTGTTTGGGTTGAACAAGCATTTTATTTCCTTCTCAGATCTTCTGGTTAATGTAATACAGATAGTCGAGGTTTTGAGCAGTTTCTTTCCCCAGATAAATATTGTGTTATGTGCAATTGAAATTCTTCCTTTTCTACTTATTGTTTTGATCGATCAATTTTTGTTTTCGAGGTTTTGAGCAGTTGCTTTCCCCAAAGAAATATTGTGTTATGTGCGATTGAAATCTTCCTTTCCTACTTAGTTTTTTGATCAATCAATTTTTGTTTCCACTGATGAGTAGAGTAGATTCTTATCTTATAAGTTATGTTTTATCATATCACATAAGATCTTGAATCTACAAGTAAAAATCTACATTGAAACGCTGTACTACTTAGGGTTTGTAAGTCTAACAATATTTAGGTTTTTTGGCAATACTTTGGTAAAAACCTAATCTTCTAGGGTTGTCATAAAACCCTAAACCTTTAGGTTTTGGTGAATTATTGAAACCCTAATCAAAATTCTAAGGTTTGATTTTTTCGTTCATGCAGAAGAAATGTAAAATTGCTAGTTCTAGGGTTTTTAACAAAACCTACTAAAGTCTGTCATGAAATTATAAAAAGCATATTATTGAAACCCTAGATGTACACTATTTTATTTTGTGGGGTGTTGAGTCTAGTTTCTGGGACTTAAATAATTGCTTTACTATTAAGTTGTTAATACCTAATATTTTACTTTGAAATATAGGAATTATGTTGTTGGGTGTGTGTTATAATCTTTCCATGACTAGTCGTACATGCCAGACATAAGGATGGAGAGTAGAACCAAAGATGGTGGGAAAACCTTCCCATAGTTTTGTGCATGCGTTTTGCACATGGTTTTGGGCATGATGGTTTTCTACCCATCGTATTTTGTAGATCTGGTCAAGGGAACTATGGTTATGTTCTAATACAGGGTTAATGGATTGAGGTTTATGAATGATTCAACATGTATATATATGTATTGTAACATTGAAAGGAACATAATGAAAAATCAATCTGGTAGTCTCGATTTTGGGATCCAGGGGAAAATATCTGTGTATATTTGTTTTGTGTTTTCTCCATTGTATATTTTTTGTTTTTAAGAATTCATTTGTAGGTGATTGTTGTACAGGGTTAAAACCTACGTATGTAAAAAATCCTAGCAGAAGATCTCGAGTTAGATATGAAAGATTATTCAATTTTAAGAACGAAGGTTTGTCTACTTATGATTGATACTCTCTTCATGTTGATATGGTAACCATGCTTTGATCTCATACTTCTATATATTTGCATTTGGTTACTAGATTTGCAGGTACACAATCTTCAAAATGTTAAAGATATTCACCTAACTTGAAAATGACATAATGACTAGAATGGTGAAAAGAAGAACTTGATAAAGTCTATTGCTGAGTTGAGGGGGATCTTGGATATCCTCAACAAGTTCATAAGATGCTGATAATATTGTTGAAGAATATTTAAATGCATCAAGATATATGAGAAACACCAAGTTAATTGAAAACCCCTAAGGTTCACATTAACATATATATATATGTATTGAAAGGTTATTGCTAATCAGGGTTGGGTTTGCGCAGGATCTCTCCATGATAAAATATGAATTTTGGAAGCATGCTTTATTAATGGATATATATATGTAGTTTATAGAGAGAGATGTAAACATATGGGGCTGAGTGCCTAATGCTTGGTAGGACATCTAACTAGCCCATGTGTTGATATCTAGATCCCGAAGTAGGGAGGGTGCCCTTGGTCATAGGTCTCTGACCTTGGATAAGCACCTAGATGCCTGGGTTGGTGTTAGAGTGGAAGCCTAATGGTACCTTAAAGTGGTTGAAGCTTGGAACACACCTTAGTCCCACCTGGTTAGATACATGGTCAAGTATCTAATTCGAAAGCACTACGACAATGTATGACTATTTATCTTTGTATATAATTTTGTTTTGAGTTCATCCTTGTACATATATGTAAAAATTATGAATACCTCCCTAGTTAAGGGGGAGTGTTGAAGAATGTAATTAGTGTTGGTCTTCATAATTGTATTTGAGTCATAAGAAAGAAAATAAATTTATTTTTATTGACTTATTAAAGCATGGGTTTCAAGCTCGGGTCAAGGGTCAATAGGTGAAGCCTCCATTGTAGGCTTCTAATATTTTTGTTGAGTCAAATTCAAAGTCGTTTTTGTAAGAGACTCTTCTTGGACTCCTTAAGGTAAAGAAAGGAAAAATGTTTTGTGTCTAAATATCTCATCCGCCAAATCAATTCCTTCTCCCAAAAGGATTACCATTCATCCTTCAAAGCTGGCCACTAAAAAATAAATAATTAAGTCAACCTTCATTACAAGCCTACAAGTTAACTTCAAGTAAAATTGTTCATGTTGACTCAAATGCACAATGACCAATAAGTATAAATATACTACTATTTCATCTTTTGAAGGAGATAAGTGAAGCATTTGTTCAAGAAGTAAGAGAAACTATTACAAGGGCAAAAAATGGAGAGCAAGTCAAGAATCTTAGAAGACTATTATAGAGTGGAAGCTGAAAATGTGAATTATTGCAGAAACAATTACAGGGAGGCCGAAGTTACATGTTGGAGAGATGATTATGGAAAGGGATGAGACCATTGCAGAAGGAAGGCCAAGATTTCTGAAGCAGGAAGGACAAGATTTCAAAAGTAGGAGGGCCGAGACTATTGCAGAAGGAGGGTCAAAATTTTGAATTTGAAATAGAAGGAGCCAAGAACCATGATTGCAAAGACAATTGTAGGAGGAATTTACTTGATGAAATGAAGATTAACATAATCAACATATAATTTCACAAGTAAATGTCAAGATAAGGGGAATAAAATTGAAGAATATAACCCACATAATGCCCTAGATTTCTCAACAAAGGATAGGTATTGGACCTCATTTGAGTCACATAAGTAATTTGGTCTCTTCAAGAAATCTGAGGCAGATTCAAAGCAGGAAAGATGTTGAGGATAGTGAGGAAAACAAGAAGGCCTATTTTTTTTGCTTGTGTATAACTTATTTGTTTGGAAAGCTCGCACGTATGTGAAGAAAGCTATCTTTGTTTAGATTTCGAGCTAGAGAAGAGCAACAAACCATGTTATAGAGAGAAGCATTGTTATTTGGGTGGCTGTCCTATCACTTGGTGAGTTGTATTAATCAAAGGTCTTGGAAGTATTCCTTGAATTTCTATAAGAAGAGAAGTTTTTGGGTTTTCTCCCATGGGGGTTTTTTCCCTGGCCTAGAGCCTATTTATGGTGTTATTATTTGCATTGTGATCTTCTTTATTGGAATTGTCTTGATGATGAACACAAAATACTAATGATAATGATGAACTAACACTATATCACAATAATTGTCAATATAACAAGAGGAAACATTATAAAAGAAACCCTAATTACGTTTTCCCTAGTTTTTCTCAACATTTATGGTCTTGGAAGATTTGTAATGTAGAAATAAAAAAATGGTTGAAACCATAGTTAATATTTCAAATCCAGATATGCAAATGAAAGTACATGCAAAACAAAGGAAGGAGGATAAGTTAGATGTAATAAATAATTAATAAAATAGAAGAAAAATCATACCAGTGCCTTATGCTCAATTAATTTAGTAAGAGTTTCTCCTACTGCCCTGCATGAAAAATGACAATTCGTGGTCTTTCACTCAAATACAAACACAATTGTCAAAGAAAGACAAATACTGCATGATTTTTTTTCAGGGAAAAGATTGTTATTTCTTATAAAACTTTATGTAACTCCCACTCAATCAAGACATACAACACAAATATCAAACAATTTTTTTTGTCTCACATAAAGCCTTACCATTTTGAGCTATTTTCTTTAGATAGTTGTTCCATTTCAACATCTGAATTGAAACTAGTTGTGCTACACATATTCATGAGACCAATGAGGCAAACTTATATTAAATTTGACCAAATATAAAATTTATTTGCATGAATAAATAATAGTTAAAAAGACTTTCATGCATGAATAACTAAATGAGCTCCTCTTGGTTTTGAAAATACATTGTTAGGGTATTTTAATCTTTGACCAAACCTCCCTGCACTTGACGAAGCAACAATGAAGTCAACATTGACTTTGTTGTTACTCTGTTGGATTGAGGGGATTTTTCTCCAAGATTATCCAAATCCTATTTTATTCTCTATTGAATAGGGCCAAGCACGTGAAGGCGGAAGATCTCATGACCCCTCCCCCCCCACACCACTTTCAATTCTAAAGTACCCAATCTATATACTATATAAGAAATCTTTGAAAGTTATACATTAAGATATATAAAAAACAAAAATCAAACATTCATTCATTCATTTGTAAATCCACGAAATATTTCATCTCAATAAATTTTATCATAAAAAATATATTTAGATAATATGAAACAATATCATGTACATAAAGAGACATATAGAAATTATTAATTAACATATAACGTTCAGTCATTCATTAATCATAGACACAAAATACTTCATCTCAATTTTTTTTATCATCATAATATGTTTTCATAATATGGTACATGATGTTTCTTATGATATAACTATTACAATCATTTCTTTTTCTTTTTCTTTATTTTTGATGGCCTGATCATGTACTCATGATGTTATCGAGGCTTCCAAAAGTGGGGTGGATCATCAACTGTAACAAAAAATAAATGTTAAATTGATATATTTTTAATTATTATTCATTAATAAAAATAACATTAGAGTTTTCTTTACCTCGTGCACTAGTTGACACTGTTGGAATGGTTGATATATTTTTTAATATATTTATTATAACTAATCTATATATTTGTTGCATTTTGTAATCTATATTATTCTAACCAAATCCTAACATATATTAGTTGTCAATTCACAACACTTTGTGATTATGATGACAATTTAAGTAGACACGAGTGTAATGTCCATGATGGGTGTATGAATTGTCCTCCACACATTTACCATCAATGATTATAACCTTGAATGAGATAGCACTGGTCCTTCATCACCATCTCAAAATGACCCGATAGATGAAGATTTACCATTTCTGTCATCATCACTTCATACTGTCTCATAGATGACCCCTTATATATATTATATGCATGAATATTTACGTAGACTAAGACCTCTACCTAGCCTATGATTGATTATGAGAACAGGTGACAAAGTACAATTTATAAGTAGGGGATCTTGTAAAAAAATATCTATCAATTGTCCTTTATTCACTTGCTGTCACAATCAATCATAGGATAGATAGAGGGGATGGCCTTCCATAAATTCATGCATATAATTTGTAGAAAGGGTCATTCATGAGATAGTGTGAAGTGATGATGACAGAAATTGTAAATTTTCATCTGATGGGTCATTTTGAGATGATGAAATAGACAAGTGCTAGACCATTAAGGTTATAATCATTGACAGGAAATTTGGGGACGACAATTCATACGTACCTTCATGGAAATTATACACATATGTACTTAAATTGTCATCATAACCACAAATTGTCGTGATTAGGCATTGAAGCAGAAGTAGCTAGCACCTAAATTAGGAGTGTGGTAATGTATGGTGGAGTGGGATAGGTATACGAATTAGTAGATGGTTGACTTATCATGGACACATATTGTGTAAAGGCTTAGTTTAACACAAGAATATGATTATAGGCTCTTGAGGTTCGTAATAGAGTTAATTGACTTACACTACAAATATATCAAATACATGGTGTTCTAGACCCTCATCGTATCACAAAAAATATGTTTACATAATATGAAACAAAATAGTTCTAATTTTTTTGCAACAAAAAAACCACAACTTTTTATTAAGATAGTCTAAAGTTACATGTGCACATACCATAAGCCTTTCAACCTCCTAGATAAAAATGTGGTACTAAAAACAACAGGCTCTAAAGAAACAAGTGCAACTATTTTTTTTATCACATTTATTTCTCTTTTTTAATATGAAGTCAGCGAGGATGTCTTGATCTTGGCCCGCTTCAGTTGTTGTGGTCTCTAGTGTAATATTTCTTGTTGTTGACCTAACCCTACAACTATGCTACTGCAAGTGGGGCTGAGCATCAACTAAAATAAGATAGAAAACTTAAATTCATATTTATAATTATTATTATTATAAATGTTTTATTAATAAATAGAATAACAGAGTGTTCTTTACCTACTTCGGTAGTGGAGGGAAGAAGAATACTTTCAAAGTTGGCCATATGTTCCTACTTTTCTATGGCCACATCATGTACATGCTCTGGTGTAGAAATGAGAAAGGTTATAATTAATACACCATTTTCATTTAAATATTTGTAATTATATTTCATACTACATTTTTTTTATAACACAAGAAATACCTCCTGTTAGCACTCTGTAATTTTCTGAGGTTACAGAAGAAAATCGCAAAGGTAACCACAAACCTACTTTGGAAGCTGGGATCTAGCCTTGCCAGCTTCAGAGAGGGCTCTCTCTGTAAGATTTAACTTTGTTGTATCGAATATTAGGCTAGTTATGAAGTTTAAGGTTTGATTTGTGAATTGGTTGGTTGGTTGATAAATAGATTACCATTGGGCTATGGAGTCTATTTCATAAAATACAAATCAATTTCAATGTTTACAAATAGATCTCATAAAGCAGGGTAGCCAAACTGTTTGGATTCTTTTAGTTTATGAGATGGGGAAGGAAGAATAGATTAAGATTCACTTTAGACATATAACATTGTTACCTGAATTATATGTTTAACGTTCAATAGAAAACATGGAAATTATTCAAAGTCGGGAGTAGAGTGTAGATTTAAACAAATTATGTCCTTTACTCATCTATTGAATAATTCGGATTTAGAAACAAATATATGTGATAAACAAAGAAATATAAATAGAAAGAGTGATAGAGGCGCTTCACCAACAAATTGACACAAGCATCCTGTGAAAGATATTTCTATATTACTGGTAAATCTATTGATGCTTCAAAAATGTAAAATAGTGTTCTTCTGTATAAAAACCAACTTCTAATACTTCAAAAAATGAAGTATTTATAACTTATTTACAAAAATATCCTATCAAAACCAACTAGGATGTATTTAGGAATTCCTAGCCTGAATTTATCTAGCTTATTACAAAATTTTAGGGAAATTTGAACTGTCTGAATTAGTGGCACTAAATTGGTGGAGCAACAAGCTATCTGGCCCTCAAATTCTATTTTGTTGTTGACGCTGAGCTCTGTAGCTAAATCTTTTGTTTACTCTGGTAATTCACATAGTTTATCCCAATGTTGTTCACTCGAGATAATCGTCTTCAATAACTTTCTGTAAACTTCTCCGACTTCAATATATTTAGCAAATGTCGGCTTGGTAATGAATATGTGTTTAATTGCATACTGAATGTCCAGGTCATATGCCAACACTTCCAAGAATGCCTTTCCTATCATACTGAATCTTCCAGCTGCAGCCTTCGAACTGTCTCTCACCTTGGTCATTAGTTCCTCACTGTAATTAGACCACGTGCTGAGCTTATCATTAATAACTACTAAATTTGGAAGTCCTTTCTTGTAGAGCGTTCCCGCTTGGTGAAGAATCTCTGTACACCTTTGTCCATAATCTGACATTTTTCTTCAAGCTGTCTCATTAGATTTCTCTTAGTCAACACCTTCTTGACTTCCAATATTGTTTCTCTTCTATCTTCAATATCTAACTCTTCTAATTCCTGTTTTTTTTGGAGTTAAGGATTTGATAAGTTGAGGGGCTTCACTGGGTTTGTCATCCAACTACTTTTTGACTTGCTCGATGGCTTCATTGGACCTTAGAATCAGTTCCCATTGTTCAAAAATGATTTGTATTGAAGGTCAAATGTCTATCACATCTTCATTGATTCACTTCCAAATATTCTCTTTTACTTGTGCTAATGTATTACCCATGGCACTGCCTTTTTCCATATTCTATTGTAGGAATTTACAGGGTAAGTTCCTCAGACAGAACACCAAAGGACACCGCTCACAAACATATCATAGATCAATACACCAATATTCTTGACATGGTTAAAACCCTCAAAGAGGGAAACAATCCACGGCCTGAGCCAACATGACCACTTCAGGCAATTTATTAATAAAAGAATGAAAATTTACATAAGCTTCTCTCATGAATGGTTACACTACAAATGACCCTCCATGCTCTTTAAATAGAGATCATGGACCAATCGGGTGCTAAGCCATAGATCAAGTGTCGGTAATACCAAGGAGAGAATGAACCGTCGGATCACTTCATGTATAGAACATATCGTGACCGTCGGATTGTAAGTTACAAAAGTATATAGTAAAGAAACACACTTTACCTAACTCTGCACTAGAACAAGTTATACTTAACTATTTCCTATGTGTCGGAATATCCTAACACCCCCCCTTAAGAAAAAATTGGGATAAGATTGAAGGATTTACAAATATGACACAATAGGATAAGGAAGGAGGCGTTAGAGCATATCCCCACTTAGTGACAACTTCCTGAACTCCAACCGTAAATCGGAGTTTAGTAAACTTCACCTTTTTGAGAGCCTTTGTAAAGATGTCTGGAACATGATCATCTGTTGAACAAAATTGCACTTCAAGAACATGGTCATGAATGAGATTTCTAATGAAGTTCACGTGCAACTCAATGTGTTTTCTGCACTGATGTTGGACTGGATCTTTGCATATTTCAATGGAACTTTGATTATCACACCAAAGTGAATGCTGCTGTTGAAAGCCAAACTCTAACAGGATTTGACAAAGCCACAGGGCTTCCTTACTAGCTTCTATGGCACCATGATACTTCGCTTCTGCTAAAGAAAGAGAAATGGAAGTTTGTTTCTTGCAAGCCCATGTAATAGGTCCTGAACTAAGAGTGAACACATAACTTGCAGTAGACTTCCGATCATTAGGGTCACCAGCCCAATCGGAATCAGTGAAATCAACCAATAGAGGAGATGCTTCTGCACTATAATGAATCCCAAATTGAACTATACCTCGAGCATAACAAAGTATTTTTTTAGCTACTTTCCAATGAATTTCATGTGGGTTTTTCATAAACTAAGCAATAAGGCCAACAACAAAGGAAAGACCAGGATGAGTATGGGCCAGATACAAAAGTTTTCCTACAAGTTGACAGTATAAGGTAGCATCAACTTCAGGGGAAGTACAAGTGACTGAAAGTTTGGCTCCATATTGAAAGGGAGAAGGGGATGGCTTACAGTCTTCCATGTGAAAATGGCATAGAAGATCATAGGCATACTTGGATTGGGAAAGGGAAATACCTTCCTTAGATTGCAAGACTTGAAGACCAAGAAAATAATGCAAGTGCCCTAAGTCTGTCATTTCAAACTTTTTTTTAAGGCTGGAATTCACATGGTTTATAAGGTTGGGATCACTACCAGTAAGGATAAGATCATCAACATAAAGAACAAAAATGATAAGAGACTTTCCCACTTCCTTGGTGTAGACAGTATTGTTAGAATGACACCTAGAAAATCCAGTTTCTAAAAGAAAGCTATTCATTTTGGCATACCAAGCACGAGGGGATTGCTTGAGACCATAAAGGGATTTCTTAAGCCAACATACAAGGCTGGAGTCTGTTTGTATACAGCTAGTAGGTTGTTGCATATAGATTTCTTCATGCAAGTCCCCATGCAAGAAGGCAGATTTAACATCCATTTGATGGAATTCCCATTTGAAAGAGGCAACAAGGGAAATAATAAGGCGGATAGAGTTCATTTTGGCAACAGGGAAGAAGGTTTCAGTATAGTCAATGCCTTCAACTTGTGAAAAACCATTAGCAACAAGACGAGCTTTATGTTTATCAACTTTTCCATCTGGTCCATACATGGTTTTGTAAACTCATTTTCATCTAACAAGTTTTCATCCCTTTGGAAGAGGAAAGAAGATCCCATGTATCATTTTCCAATAATGAACAATATTCTTCATTCATAGCTGCATCCCAATCTGGATGGCCTGAAGCTTCTGCAAAGGTGTCAGGATCATAATTCACTGAAGCTTGAGCCAGTAAATAAGAGGTTCTATCGAATTGAGAACGTGTACGTCGCTGATCTATAGGATCATGGGCAGGAGCACCTGCTGCATCACGAGTAGCACGGACCCATTTTGGACGCTGAGGAGTTGAAGGAGGATCCTGAGAAGGTGGGGAAGGATTGTCATCATTGCTGTCATAATCTAAAGAAGAAATATTTTGAGAAGTAGAAGGGATAGAGAGAGGTGGCACATCCACCAAACTAGGCTTATAGGCTGATATATTTTCAACAAACTTTACATCTCTTCTAATGATAACATTTTTCGACTTAAGTGGAATAAGTCTATATCCTTTGACATCTTCAGAATATCCAACAAAAATAGATTTTTTACTCTTAGGTTCTAAAGCTTTATGTTTCTCATCTGGAAAATGGGACCATGCTTCACTTCCAAAAACACGAAAGTGACGTACATCTGGTATAATTGAGTTCCATGCTTCTTCTGGTGTGATATTCTTTAAAACCTTAGTAGCAGTGCAATTTACTATGTAATTTGCACAGTTAATTGCTTCTGCCAAAAAATTAAGACTAAGTCCTTTAAATTGAAGCATAAAATTAGCCATTTCCTTTAAGGTGCGATTCTTCCTTTCAACTACACCATTTTGTTGTGGAGTATATGGAATAGTATGTTGCATTTGAATTCCATTCTCAGTGAAAAAGTTGATGAATTTGTTGTTGACATATTCTCCAC
Source organism: Pinus taeda (assembly GCA_000404065.3). Taxonomy (NCBI): domain Eukaryota; kingdom Viridiplantae; phylum Streptophyta; class Pinopsida; order Pinales; family Pinaceae; genus Pinus; species Pinus taeda. The sequence continues at coordinate 45,192 of APFE030597674.1, forward strand.
CATTATCAGATCTTAGCTTAAGAATTTTATGTCCAGATTGTTTTTCAACAAAGGCCTTAAAGGCCAAGAACATGTTAAATACTCCATTCTTGATTTTTAAGAAGTATACCCAAGTGCGTCTAGAGAAGTCATCAATGAAAGTTAAGAAATACTTGTAGCCAGAAAATGAAACAACTGGAAGTGGACCACATAAATCACTATGCAAAAGCTATAAAGGGGCTGAGGCGTGCCAAGAGGCACGTTTTTCAAAACTATCCCGATGATGTTTTTCGAGTACACATCCGAAACAGACACCATCTCTACAAGATACCATTGGAAGACCTATCACCATATTTGCTTTACATAGATTCTGAAGGGAGCGATAGTTTAAGTGACCAAATTTCTCATGCCAAAGTTTGCTCACTTCATCATTATGAGCAACAAATACCGAGGGAAGATTTGATGACCCAAAGTTGTTAAACTTATACAACCTTGTAGAATCATCAACAATGCTAGTAGCTAAAATCTGTCTAGGATCTCTTAGGTCCTTAATTACAACATCGTGAGGTGAAAATTCAATGATTTTACCTTCACCCGAATGAGTTATTTGATATACAGATAGAAGGTTGCAGGATAAGGTTGGAAAACACAATACAACATAAAATTGACCATTTTCTAGATGAACAGCTCCAGTCCCTACAACACTAAGAGATCTATCATCACCAAAATATATATTTTTGGTGTTACAATCATTTAAAGAAGAAAACATGGCTTTGTTTTTGGCCATGTGATAAGAAGCTCCAGAATCAATGAGCCACTCCATAACCAGACCAAGATGCTTGAAAACCTGTTGTGGCCACCAACACCCCCCCTCTTTATTTGATATTAGCAATAACACCAAGCAAATGGGGACCCTTAATAAAAAATCCAAACAAACATTTTATGAAAATTTTTGTATTCAACTCCTTAAAAATTTATCGCATCACGAGAAGAGAATGAAACGTTTTATTATGAGCATAATAAACTGTGAAGAAGCGACGCGAAATTCATCGCATTGCATTCATTATGAAGCGCTCTTAAATGAAAAAATATAAGAAATCTCCGACGGCCGATATGTGACGTCGCATATCGCAACATCGCGTAAGCAGCACACAATGATTGAATGACTAAACGCGATCTGCGATAAATGCGATTTGTGAAAATTCGCGATCATGATTTTCTGCGATGACACATCTTGACGATGCGATCCGCGATGCTGTGATGTGAGTCGCAGAAATCAACCATCGCGAATTTTCCTCGGCGCAGTATTCAAGGAAAACTGTCCTTAAACCAAAATTGGGCGTGCGCCTTAAAAGAAATTAATGATTGTACGCCAAATTATTCAGGAAGGACAATTTTGTGTTTTTCAAAGAGTCAGTTCGCTATGGGTGTCATGATTATGCATTCATAAGAGCTTAAAGCTTTCATGTCAATCTTTATTATTATTACTCTTTTCCTTTGCGTAAATTGTAAGACAAGAAATAACATGAAGCAATGTGCAGGAAACATCTAAGGAAAAGGGGAAAGCATCAATGCTCGGAGAACAGAGAAGAGATCCCTTCAGAAACAGATGCCGCATGCGACAGGACCACAGATTCCAGAGTATCACTAAACAGATGCTGATGTCAATAGGCCATCTAAAGCTCAGAGCCAAAGGCACACAAAAGCAACATGTTTACAAAAGACCCTGAAGCTTATGCCCGGTAAAGCAAAAAAGAAAAAAGAAAAAGAGGCGCTAAAGAAGGAAAACACACCAGAAAAGCCCGGAACAAAGAACGAAGGCAGTTTTCGATGCAGAAAATTGTTCAGAGAGTAAAGTCCCTAACTTGTTCAGTCATTCGCAAGGTCGGAAACCGAAATAGCAAAAGCTGAATCAGTTTGAGAGAAATTTGAGTTATTACCAAGTATACACGCAGTGAATACACCCAGCCAGAGGAAGATTCTCAAAAATATCTTCTAGTTTACCAGAAAGTGGTGCCAGCGTTTGTTATTTCTATTTTCATAGCTCAAACGAAAGCGGAAGGCGACCAACCAACTCTTCCCAGGAAAATGTTGCATGCTTGCAACACTAAGGAGCAAATACAGAAATGGTTCGGAATTAGATTCAATTTTTAGAAATAGTTTTGCTTTATCAGAAGGGCAGTCATTTAAAACCGTATCCTAAATCTATGTAATTAAGTTAATTAGTTCGCAGTATTTAAACCCTTCTCAGGCATTTAGAGAAGGGTCCAGAAATTTGTCAAAAACTTGTCCTCGAAACATGCACTTCTGCACCCTCAGAGGAGGTTTTGATGAATGGATGGATCGAGATTTATTAATGTTTGCATTTGATGTTTGCTACTGATGTTGCAATTTTGTACTCTTAGTAGATGTTAGAACAAGTAGAGATAAATCGTTTTTGCTTGAAGTTTATGAGTAGGATTAGTCATAAATGGTACTTTTATCTCTTGGCCATTTCTGCTTATACTCTTGAAGTGATTTACAGTTTTCAGTTGTTTATATGTTATTGCATGAACGTATGAGTTACCATTTGGCACTTCTATACGGTGGAGTCATTTATTTATGTCTGATGTATGAATAACTTATTATGCAATATGCTGTTCGCAACTGTTTTGCCTAACTTCTTATGCAAAGTGGTTTATCTTAATTGATTTCTATTCTTATGATAGCTGAATGATCTTTATTACGAGTTATTATTTGAAATCTCTTTAGATCGCATAATGGAAGAAATACACCCCGGGTTAGCGTAGATTAGATGTGTTGTTTCTCATTAGATTACAATAGCATAGAGTTAGCTTAAGAATCTGAATTAAATTAGCTTTAAGTACTCTTAGATCAGCATCATTCAACTCTACACACACGCACACCCTTAGATTGGGAAACTGATCCCATTATCCCTAGTCGGACCCGCTATACCAAATGGACAAGGAGCTGCCAACCAAGGTCCGGACCAGGTGGGTATCCCCCTTGTTGTCGACCCGATTTTCGGGGCTTCAACATATTTGGCGCTAGAAGGAGGGCCTGAACATAGTGTC